>BQNB010104803.1:6498-23737 GCA_026074375.1 Tanacetum coccineum
TATATTAAATACCAACATTAATTAAATACATAATATAAAGTTTTATATATTTTTTATTAAAGGGGTGTTTGTTTTGGGTCGACAAAGAGAAAAAAATGGGAGAAGCCCATTAGTTTTAGGAAACTCTTTTATAAAAACAAATCAATATTCTTTTTTTTCTTCATTTATCTATGTCGACTAAGAGAAAACCCTAGCCTCCATTGTATTTTTTTGGAAGCTTCTAAAAAAAATCAGAAGGTATTGATCTCTGTTTGGTAAATCATTAATAATTAATTTTTTATATCACTACTCACACATATGTTGTAATCTTTGTTTTACATTATGTAACAATTAGAAGAGAGCTGGATTAGGATTTTGTAAAACTTTTGTATTTATGATGTTATGATTATCTAGCATTGATTTGGGTAAAGTAATTAACATATGGATGGGTTTAATTAGGTTTAATTGTTGTAAATTCGGAATTGAAAACTGGGCAGAATTTTTGATGCTTCTTGCGCGAGGTCATAACGCGGTTCTTAGAACGAACAGGTTTGTTATAATACAGAAATAATGCTTAAAAATGTGTATTTATATTTTTCGACTCTTACGTTTATAAAGATAGAGCCAAACATGTAAAAGCATTCACGATCAAAATAAACGTTTTTCAATGTTATTAATCGTAAAATTTGTATTTCATCATAAATCACTTACAGGTATGGATAAACAAAGACATTTAAAACTTAGATGTAGTGATCAAGAAAATAATGTTTCCTCTATATCCATCACATTGTTCAAAACTATTATATCTAAAAAAATACACAGAAAATAGTTTTGTTAAAGATAAAATAATTAATGGCTTTTCCATACAAACATAAATTTTGAATTAGGTTTTTCCCCTTAAAGAAACCGAAAACAACATACCACGGATAAACCTTCCTCACTAAAAGGACAAAATCATGTGAGCGTCACGTCTATAGGGGGCGAGCCCCTAGTGGCTAGCACGGCTTTCCAAGAATATATTTACTGAGTAACCGCCGGGACCGCCACCAGATGACCGTTGGGGTTTCCTGGCTATAAATACTGCACTATTCTCAGCAGAAAAATACTCCTCTTGTAGCAGTATGAAATGTTTTTCAGTGCATATTTCCTTCTCGCTAAAACTATTTTATGGTCTGCTCATAAAGATATTGAAACTTAACATAGTTATAATCTTGTTTCAGTGATCAAATTCATTTTTATATGTCTTCCTCTTTCTATCAGTGCAGGAGACGATACAACTCGTATTCGCTCAAAAAGATACGAAGTGTTATTTGACTGGGTTTCTTCCTCTCTTCTTCTATAAGATTCAAAACTCATATTTTGCTATTCTTGTGGGATTAGTATGCAAGTCGGATAGTATGTAAATTCGATAGTGTAGATCTTGTGATTGTGTAGTGCTTGTGAAGTGGTAGATTGGTTCTAGCTAAGATTAGGACCCAACATTTAGCTTAGTGTCGGAAAATAACATAAGCGATGTGTAAATGGTTTTTTTTCGGACCTGATGGCGAGTTGTTGACATAGTGAAATCATTGAGTCGAGATATCAAGGAGTGGAGTAGTCAGGGCGAAGAAGAGCTTCGTAGCCGAACCACTATAAATATTGTGTCTTGGTTTGATCGTTCTTTCCTTCTATTCCGTATTTATATTGTTTTCGTAGTTAGATTACAAGTAGATCAGTTATCTTGATTGGGTCATATGTCTGATTGATTGAATCATTTTAACTCTGAGCTAACAAATTTAGAAGTAAAAATTTAAAACAGCCCAATATACGGGGTAAACTTTTATAACCCACCCCCTCCTTCTAGATTTCCAACAATTGGATATCAGTAGCCGAGGGTCACTCAAGATTTTTATAAATTATTATCTGTATTTTAAAGCTTGGATCGATCTATGGATTCTGACAAATATCTAGAAGGGCAATCCATGCAAATACCACCACTCTTTGAAAGTGATAGTTTTATTATTGGAAAAATAGATTCGAAACATATGTTAAATCAAAAGAACTTGATCTTTGGCATGTTACTACTAACGGTGATTTTTTTGAAAACTTATTGAACAAAATCCGGGAAACCAAACTAGAATAAGTCTATCCCTTTTGAAATAAAACAAAGTGAATGATCTTAACAATGAGCTTGCGAAAGAAATAACGAAAACGGCCAAAATGGTTATTTATAATGCTTTACAAGAAAAGATTATGAAGAATTTCCTTGTTTAGTACGTGCAAAAAAGATAATTTGGAAAACTTTTGTTAATATCCACGCCTATCAAGGTAATTATAGCCGACGTCAAAGATAACAGATAAATCTTTTGGTACAAACAATATGAATAATTCTTCATTTTGAAGTCAGGTCGATAGATGTAATGCTTTTGCTTCTAGATTAATACTGTTATTACTAGTCTTCAAATATCTTGATGTAGGTTCTCTAGCAGAATTTTGGTAGGGAAGATTTCTTCGGATTCTACATCTCAAATAGAGAGCAAAGGTCACGGCGATTGAAGAGTCGAAAGACTTAACATCACTGTCACTTGATGAACTCACCGGGAACCTCAAAGTTCACAAGATGATCATCAAGAAAGATTCCGAAATAGTCAAAGCTAAAGGAGAAATAAAATCTCTTGCTTTAAAGGCTAAGAAGGAATCTAGTGATAAAGAGTGTTCGACTTTCGGAAGTGAAGAAGAAGAATACGCAAGAAGTTATTCAAGAGAAGAGGTAGATTTGTAAGACAACCACAGAACGATAAAAATACGTTCCAAAGAAGCCGAGACGACAAGAACGACAAAAGTGATAGGAAGTGTTTTAGATGCGGTGATCTAAATCATCTTATTGGAGAATGTCCAAAACCACCAAAAGACAAGAACCAAAGAGCATTCGTCGGAGGTTCTTTGAGTGATAGCGGTGAAGAAGATGATGAAAAGAATAAAGACAAAACATGTCTTGTGGCTCAAGAATCAAATGAGGTATGTTCCGATTCCTCTTACTTTAGTGATGAAAATTCATCAATAGATGATTTTACTTTAGATAATGAATATGATAAACTTTTCAAGATGAGTTTACAAATAATCACTAAGAATAAACAACTAAAAGTTATTAGAAATAGTTTAGAAAATGAACTTAGTGAACTAAAATTAAAATTGTCTACACTAGAGAAAAACGAGGGAGTTGATCTCGAATGTACAAATTCTCAATCACTTAAAATTGACAACGAAAAACTCAAAGAAGAAGTTTTTAACTAACTAAATTTGAAAAGAGTACACATTACTTAAATGAAATGTTAAGCAATCAAAAACCCTCCAAAGATAAATTAGGTTTAGGGTTTAACTCATGTGAACATCAACTAGTAAGTCTAAGGAAATAAAATTTGTGAAATTTCAGAAAGAAACGTCTTTTGGTGGCGGTCCCCCAAATACAATGGGCAGCCCCCATAAAGTCCAGATGGCCCCCAAAGCAATCAAGGGGCCGCTTGTCTGTTCACCAAAATCTGAAAAATTCATTTCTTTTCAAAAATCCATTTTGGGTCCTAGACCAAAACACATAATGGTAAACAATGTTAAAATTTCCGTTGCTAGTGATAATGAGGTTAAACAATTTTATAAACTCCGAACGGTAAACCCCGCGGCAGTATGGATTTTAATAAACAAAAGTTTAGGTCAAAATCTCCACACCTAGAAGAGTCAATATCATTATCCTCGTTGTCTCTATGAACCGCAACCAAAAAGGAATGTTGGTCGACAAAACCGCTCAACCTCATGGGTTTCCCATAACTTGGAACAACTTCCAACCTAAAAGTTACATGCCATGGGAAAATGTGTCCTCCATTTCAACCTTCCAATCACATTGCGATCAAATGCAAAGAGGATGTTTAGTTACTAAACGCACTTTGGACATGAGATATTGTGAGACCCAAGTGTTGTGAAGTTTTTGTTTTATAAAACGTTAGATATGCCTTGGTGTCGACTTGGCTACCCGATGATGTGGATAAGAAGGTAGAGGGCATGATCTCCACATAAAATCACACATGTCATGTAATTGAAAGTCTTTCTCAATCTACAAGGAATACAACGGATCGGTAATGTCATTTTTGGTGTAAATCTTTCGCGAGTAACATCATTGAGGAAAAGAGTATGATTTCTATTTGACTTCTCTCAATATAGTAAAGTAGAACATGTAGATAACATAAGAATTTAACTTGCTAAGTGTAAGGCCAAATATGTGATTATAGAAATGTATACGAGTAACTCTTTCTCTTGAACTATGAAAGTGAAATCACTAGCGGCTAAGGTTATTGTGAATGGTATTAGGGCAGAAAGGCTTATATGTGATGAAATTAGGAAATAAGCCGAAAGACAAAATTTGTCTTGCAACTATTGATGAAAAACTCCATGTTGTGGCATAGGAGATTAGGCCACGCTAATATACGTCTCATTCAATCGTTAGCATCTAAAGAATTAGTTAGAAACATACCTAAGCTTAAGTTTGATCAACATTTCTGTGATGCTTGCAAAATTGGAAAACAAGCTCACGCTAGCCACAAAGCTAAAAATATAGTCTCAACGACTAGATGCTTAGAACTCCTTCATATGGATCTCTTCGGTCCATCTGCCGTACGAAGTTATGAAGGAAACCTCTAAACCTTAGTCATAGTAGATGACTACTCTAGGTATACTTGGACAAGATTTCTTAAGAATAAAACCGAGGCATTCGAGCAATTTGAAATCATTAGTAGGTGATGAAATCAAATAACGTCACTTTATAGTATCATTTATCCTAACTATTTTACCCGCTTTTGTATAATTATTGCAAGATTTTATGCTTAATTGCTTTCAAGTTGATAAATGCAGTAATTACGGAGTGATTTGTAAAGACAAGCTAAAAGGCGCATAATTTGGAGCTAAAATGAAGACATTTGAAGATTACTACTTTCTGACTACATACGTCGTATCCAGCAAGGAAGATACGGCGTATCGGTGCCAACTCTTCACAAGAAAACGCGTTTGACCAATTCCCAATACGGCGTATCCCTTTGATACCATACGCCGTATCTAGCTGGATAACTATTCGAAGATACAGTAATAAAAATAAATTGGGAATGATATAACTGATTGATTGAGAACGTAGCGTGCACTCCAAGGAATCCAGTCCTATACGCCGTATTGACCCTATTGAATACGGCGTATCCATTCTTTTTCAAACACTGTAAATAGAAGACTTAAAAATGAGTTTTCAGTGTGCATAATCATATTCCTTATACAATACTCATAAAAGATGATTTTTCGAAGAAAAGAAGAGCCAAAAAGGTCAAGCATTGATCACGAATCCATAGAAGACATCGTGTAATTTTTACTCTCTTAATCGTTCGATTCTAATTGTTTGATTACGCTTGTATAATTACAATGATTGTGGGCTAATACCCTTAGGTATTAGCCATCTTAATGAAATTTTAATGTCTGGTTTGTTTTAAAATCGATTTCTTAATTAATCGTTGATTGTTTAATTATGTTTATCACCCAATACTTGTCTATGTGCTTGAATATGCGACCTATCATTCAACTAGGTCTAGTGATACCTAACAAGTAATCTAGATATCGGGATAGCTCTCCATATCGTATTTTATATTACTGGACCAATAGGATCACAAATAACGTTATCTTTGCCTTTGAATTATGAGCTTAGTTAGACCGGTAGGTGACCCGTAATGTTTCAGCAATCATGTTTTTAATTAATTGGTAAAGACTCGAATAGTGAACTACGGGTATATAAAACATCGTTAAGCAATAAGTGGGTAAAGTCCCGATGGGCTAGGGTTTTAACAGGATCACCACTGCTTTGATTCCCTAAGATGAATTATAATTAAACTAAAGGATTCTTTATGCGGATGCATTAATTGTGACAGAATTAATCATGTCTAGGTCTTAGGATGATGTCCCGCCTAAGTCTTAAGAATGATATGCCGCTTCCGCGTTGAGATAAGTAAATCATTGCACTAAAACATAGTAAACCAACCAACGTTGAACTGGATTTATATGGCAAATATACAGTTTTTCTATCATTTGGCGATGTATCGTCTTTCCATTTCTGATTTTCTTCTTTTATGTTTATTGTGTATCGAATTGATATTTGTCACCACCAAACCTGTGTTAGTCTCTCAGGCAGAAAACCCACTATATCATTAGATAATGTATATAGCATAGGTTTAACCAGTAATTAGAATTAACATAGACTAATTAGGACTAATTAAAATACTAATAGAATATAGGATTAGTGTTTCACTCTTAGTGTTCGACACCCTACTTACCGCGAAACTCCATCTTGACCAGGTACACTGCTCATTAAAGTGTTGTTTTAGGTTTATTGGCTAAATATAAATTTAAAACTTGATTATCATATTAACCCTACCGACAGCAACATCAATGGTCCGTACGTTTGTTCGTCTTTGACAAGTTAGGATCCCACCATTTGAAGAGCATAACACCTACTAAAGCCGAAGCGAAGACAAGTGGTAGAAGGCCTATGTATGGCGTATTTTGAAGGTAAACCATGTATTCAACTGAGTGAGGGTGTAATGAGCAACACTCGAGATTGAAAAAGACGACCTAAGTGAGCAGGTGCAGAAGAAGAAGAAGGAGAAGAAGAAAAGGAAGAGAGGTTCATCACAACCATCATTTCAGGACCCTACATATGACCAGTTGATGATAATAATTACTACATTGGAGGGCAGTGTTACTACTCTCACTGAGATTGTTTTGAGTTTATAGGGTACTATTGGTACTTTAGAGTCTGGATTGCTTGCATTGGAGGTATGTTATTTGTAAATTCTAGTTCATTAGTAATATATTGATTTTTTATATAAAGTGCATATCTTTATTTCCCATTTTAGCTACTTATTTGCTTAATGCTTCAGGGGTCTTTGTTATATAGTTATAATCTATAGTGGATATCTCTTAGTTTCTAAGATTAAGCTGTTGGGTGCTTAGTTGTAATCTTTAGTGAGTATTTGTTAGTTTGTACTAATTTGATCCAAATCCTTTTGTAGTTTTATATATAATTTATGCATATTTGAGCTACTTATTTGCTTAATGCTTCATGGGTTTTTGTTATATTGGTAACTTCTTAGTTTTGTAAGATTAAGCTGTAAGCAACAAATTTGCTTGATTTTATTATAAAATTTGAATCTTTAGGCATTTTTTAGCGACTGATTGTTAAATGCTTCATGGGTTTTATTCATTTTGCAACAAAGTTATAATCTTGTACTAATTTGATCTAAACGCTTTTGTAATTTTATAAATTTTACTTGATTTTGTTATAAAGTTTGTATCTTGTTTTGAGCTGTTAAGCGATGAATGCTTCATGGGTCTTTGTTAGTTTTTAAGAGTAAAGCTGATTTTAGTTTGTATTTTACTAATTTGATTGAACTGCTTAGGTATTGTAAATGTTCATTAGTAATATATTATTTATTATTTTATGATTTGTAGGGTGATGCACGTGTTAGTACTCTCACTCAAACCGTTTCTAGTTTACAGGGTACTATTGATACTTTAGTGTCTTGATTACTTGCGTTGGAGGTATTTTATTTGTTAATGCTAGTTCATTAGGAATTTGTTATTTGCTATTAATAATTTGTTATTATATGATTTGTAGGGTGATGCACGTGACTTTGGAGTCGGTCGAATGAAACATACCAAGCATACAAGACACCGGGACCATCAATACATATCACATGGGACCGTCACAATAACGTCACCCACCTACACACCGGCGTCGACTGCACAGAAATATCTCTCGTTGGTTAACCAACGTAAATTACGGCCGAGACGCACTCCATTGAAGTTTGAGTCACCGATGATCGCTTATTCACGTAAATTTGTACGTTCGATCATACCACCACCATCATCCACTACGACGGCCCCGGTTACGACCATGTTGGTACCCATGACGACTAACGAGGTATATATCACTAAACAATTTGTTTAATCGTTGACTAACTTTAATATATACTAATGGTCTTTAACTCGAATTTATTATTTTATTATATAACAAAAGCCATCGAAGGATACCATACATACACATTTAGATGCTTTAGATGCGGCCCAAGAGACTGGATACACAGAAGATGACTTGCAATTCAAAAGAATAGAGAAAAGGGGAAAGTCAAACTTTGATTTGTTGGATTTGAGCAAGATTAAAAGGAAAGATAAATATCTCATTTATACTACATTTGAGAATAATAAGACAGAGTGTTACCTTGATTGCTTACGTAAAGGAATGAGATGTGAAACTAGATTTTAGGATATTCTTTATCCCGACAGCGTAAAGGTTGATTACATAGATCACGGGAAGCTTGAAGGATATGTAAGTATAATTTTAGATTCTTAAAAAGTATTTATAACACGCCTACAAGTGTTCATTATTGTATTATTTGAACAGCAAGTATCATATTTCTTCATACAAAGAAGATTGTTGAGATCTTTTCGAACATTTCCTTGATGTGCTAGAACCTGACTTCACACTTGATGTTGTCAGAATAAAACCTGTGATGGTAAATCTGATGGGCAATCATGACGGTAATGTCGGTTATGTCCACATTTACGACATCATGTACATGATTCTAGTGTAGTTTCTTCTCCCTTGGATTTAAAGAGATCACGGTTACGCGGCCTTCACGGCTAAGGTTTATCCATAATATGTGGAAGGACAGTTATAAGAACATCTAGTTTCTCCCATTCTGAAGGATGCCCAACATCGTGTATAACCTTATTGTATGAAGCCCTCCAAACACTAGTCTTGAAACATGAAAATGCAAATGCATTTGCACTTGATTGGCGCAAATGTCACATAACAGTAATAAGATGCCCATAGGGTAAACCCAATAATTGCCATTGTCCACAGTTACATGTCCTAGTATTCAAATCAACTGTCCTGTTTTTGTAATAATTAACAACATTGTAAAGATAGTTTGCAGCGGGGCTTACAGTCCATATGGTGGATTTTTCAATTCTTTGAGCTATCTTGGCCTCCGCCCATAGTGTTAAATTATGTTATGTGCATCTTCACATGGTATAATATATGTGAGTAAAATTAAAAAAAAACATAAATATGCATGGTTTGGTATATGTTCACCTGCTGTTTATCGATGTTCAAAGTACCATTGCTGCAAAGATTTTATGAACCAATCAATCATCATACAAATCAAGAGTCTTCGGGCACGTCGATACAATGCGTTTACTGATTCCTCACTATTAGAGGTCATGTAATTATAACGCATATCGAGGAAGTGAACTCTTGCCCGCTTTTCATGACCAATCATATCAAGTTTATTAGCGGCTCTAATTAAACTACTAAAATGTTCTTCAAAGTCTGAAATCCGATATGCTTTACATGCTCTCCAAAATAACTCTTCCTTAATTATAAATCAAGGACACTTTGCACGTAAGTTTATCAACAAATGACGACAACGACCATGAAATGCATTGGGAAATACTTTCTTAATGGCTGAAGCAATGGATACAGCTTCATTAGATATGATCGTTAAGTTATCTTGCTTACCAATTATACATTCCTTAAGTTTAGCCAAAAACCAATCCCAAGATCTAAATGTCTTAGACTTTCCCACTCCGTATGCAAGTGGAAGAATCTGATTATTACCATCCATTGCAACTGCTAGATACATTGTAACTAAAAATTTCCCTTTAAGATGTGCACTGTCTATTATAACACTGGTCGCATGTTGACACAAAGTATGAATCTACATAAAAAAATCTTTCAATAATAGAATAATAAATAGATACAAAGAATAATTATATTATTATATTGTAAAAAAATAGTACTACCATACGAGCACACCAGGTACAGAAAAAAAATCTCAAATCTGTCTTCATCGGAGTTTCTATATGTGGTAATAAGTCCTTGATTTTTTAGTTTCAAATTGAGGCAATACAAAAGGAGTTCGGGCAAACGACTCCCTCGGAGTCCCCTCTCAACAGTAATATTGCAAAGCATAACAAATTAGCTCGCCCAAGCTTGAGAATATGAGAATATCAATTTTGAACCTACTTCATATATGTCATAATCATTTCACCCCTATAATCCTTGCTAATATCAGACATTAACCTCTTTCAATATAATGACCATAGTACTTTTGGGGAAGCATTACCGATGATGTGGGTGAATTAAGTTTTAGTGCATGTTTGATGGTCGACAAAAAGTTTGTACGAATAAAGTTGTTAAAAGTCTATTGGTATATAGGCTCGAAAAAAACCAGCAAACCAACATGTGTCATCCAAACATTTTGCATATACCCTTTTGGGTCTAATTTTGGGTAACTCAATTTGAAAATCCCTCTCAAGACTTTTCTAACCATAGAAATTTTTATTTTTTCTTTATCATCAAAAGTATTATGTAAACGAACAAGACTAGATGTTCCATAACACATACCTTTTTTCGAGCTGATATCTCGGACTGGTATTTTGAGTAGGGAAGACATATTCTAAAATTTATCCTTCTTAGTTTTGTTGTTCTCAACGGGTGTTGTTTCTGCATCCTTATCAGATTCACTACCCTCATGATATTCACTACTCTCCACACAATCACTACTCCATACCTCGCCCCGATAATCTTTTTACTTTTCCAAAAAACACTACCCATTACTTTTTCTCCGAAAGGCCTTAATTTATCATCATCTAGCAAATCCCTTTCTTTAGTCGTATGGGTTTTTGGTGAACCAACAACCTATTTTTTTATGATTATCTGATCACATTGAGGATCCTGCATAGGATACCCAGGAAATCCAGACACATACATAGGATACCCAAGAAATCTATGCATTTGTTGATAACTAGGAAAATTTTGATAAAAACCACTACCAGGAAATTTAGCCATTTGTGTGGCATTATATTCGGTTTGATATACATTTACAGACGGGGTAGCATGAATAAAATTTGCTTTGTTGATTGCTTCTCGTAGTTGATAGTTGTCTACCATTTTTACTAGACTCAACAATCCACAACGTAACAATTCTACTACTTTTAACAACAAATTTCATAATTTCATTAACTTCCAAATCATCACATACCTCTACAATATCATTATCCTGAATTGTAAGTTACCATAAAACCACTATTAACATCGATTTCTAGTCTCTCGGATACCACTTCTAGTAAACATGGATATGATGACAACAATGGTAAAATTAGTATACGTTTTACACAATTTAAAGGCATATGTTCTAACACACCATCTACTCTTTCCTATGTACCTCCATTACACACACGTATTTTGACTGATTTCATGACAAAATTGAGGTTTTATGAAAATTTTTAAGTTTTTGAGTGAAAAACACCAAAATAAGCAAGAAATAACAATATAACACGTTTTATCCAAAATCTGCAAGAAAATTTCACAAATCAATGAAAATCTCGCAAGTTTTATCAAAATTTTTGCTATATTTCCTAAAAATATCAAATTTTTTTGATATTTTTAAGAAATATAGAAAATTTTGCGATATTTCCTAAAAATATCAAAAATTTTGAAATTCTAAAATAACAAAGAAATTTCGATTTCTACGAAAATATCAAAAATTTGCGATATTTTTAGGAAACATCGCAAACACTTTTCCATATTTCCTAAAAATTTCAAATTTTTTTGATATTTTTCTCAATTTCGCAAAGGTGTCAAAATTTGCGATTTTTATGGGTATTTTAGATTTTTGAAAAAAAATGGGTATTTTGTAAAGTAGGTTTGAAAAATTGGGTATTTTGGTGATTATCCCAATTGTGTTTGGTGCAACTAGGGCTTGTTTTGAAAAGTGGAACTTGTCTAATTTAGTGAACGGGTTTTGAAATCCGCGCTTTGTGGTAGTCGTTTGTTAGTTTTTGATATTGTCGTTTTTGTGATATTCTTGTTTAAGTCCGTGGAGATAATATATATGTGTGTTATATTTTCTTAACTGAAAGAGTTAATTGCATTTTTGGTCCCTGTGATATGGCCAAATTGCAGGTTTGGGACCCTAACTTTTGAAATTGCAGTGATGGTCCCTATTTTCAAGTTTTCGTTGCAAATTTGGTCCTCGGGCCGGGACCAAACCTGCAATTTGGCCAAACCACATGGACCAAAAATGCAACCCAAAAGGACCAAACCTGCAACCCAAACTTGAAAATAGGGACCATCACTGCAATTTTCAAAGTTAGGGTCCCAAACAACAAATTTGGGCCAATACCGCAGGGACCAAAAATGCAATTAACTCTAACTGAAATTATAGGATTTCGGATCGGGTTGCGTTAGTAGGCCTGGGTCAAAAAGTGATAGTAAATCATCGGGTCAATCCACACATACTAGGCCCAACGCCAGGTCCTAAAAATGCTCGCTAATTATAATGTAATAGATCATATAGATAATGAGTGATGTTACAGGTGTGTTCGACACCTGGCTCGACCAGATTTACGAAGGCTTCGGCTAACCTAATTTTATAAAATGGACTTTTAACTTCATATATGAATGATCGCTTTCGTACTATAGCAATACACTGATTTTCTATTCTTGTATAGTCTATATGAATAACGTCTGCTTGAGTTCTACTGCATACCAATTTTATCGTTTAACACTTAACCACAGACAAGAGGGGTTATATCTTATGCAAATGATCATTGTTAAAAAGATGGGTAAAAGTGAAAAAAATGTCCTTGTGGTTATTTAAAATTTCCCACGTCCGCATCTCCCATTAAGAATTTTTTTGTGCACATGCTGTCCCCAAAAACATTGTTGTGTTAGAGTTCCGATCCTCGCGCTAAAGGTCGTCAATTTTCGCCGTTAACAAAAAAAAGGACTACCGTGCCTTGCACATGAGGGTATTTTGTCATTTTACCATTCCAACTTAAAAAATATATAATTTATCTTTTTGAGGGAACATGATTTCTAGGGACGTAATTTGCAAAGGTAATACTTGGTGTAGTTTCTTTTACAAAATGTGCACAATCCACTCACATCAAACACACTTAAACACACAATTACCAAATTGAAATTCCAAAACTGTAATTCCAACCCATATCAAATTCCAAAAACATTTACCAAATCGAAATACCAACCATATAAATACATTGCACTATCGTTAGTTACCTCCCATTTTCTCAAGAAACTCATTTTTAGTAAAATTTGTTCATTAGAAATGTCTTGTATCGAGGAGCTTGCAAAGGCTGCAAAGTCTAATAAAATTGAAGATGAAATGCCAGTCTTGCTGGGGAGACAAGTAGAGACTGAGTTGAAGCTTGAGGAGAAGTTTTGAGAGCTATGTGAGGAGGTGCCAACCGTTGTTAAAGAAAGGAAAGATGTGGTAGAGGAGCTTAAAAAGTTAAGTGATAACTGATATGTGTGAATACACATATCCATTTTATATCAAAAATGGCCCATAAAAGACAAAATTGTGCTTAAAATGCTTGTATATTGCTTGTTTTGTCTTTGTGATTGTATAGGTACGGATATAGCAAAAATCACAAGAAAACGGTCAAAACCGGACAAACACGGACACGGGAATAGATAGAGTGTACAAGAGCCGGGAGAATGCTTTCAAGGTCAACCAAAGTCAACCATATGAAGACAAAAATCCCTCAAATTACCCAAAACAGCCCTCATTATTGCAAAAATGGTCCCTAAGCCCTAACGGTGTTAACTCTTTAATATATAAAGAGTTAACACTCGTTATCTCTTTTATAATAACCTGTTAACTTTACCCGAGCCCAAAACACACTCAGGCCCAATCCCTTTATATATAAGCCCAAGTCAACGAAATTTAACCCGGGTCAAAGAAGAGTCAAACACTCACCCCTTTTATAAAAAGTAAAACGCGAGAAAAGCAGTTTTTACTATTCATCATCGTCTTCATTTAACCCCGAGTCACAATCAAAGGGTAAAATCAACTTGAGAACGTAGCCTTTTAATTCAAGTACCAAAGTACACCCTGGCAAGTGAAGACGTCATGAGGAGCTTTGATTGGTTGAAACCCATAAGAATGTCACGCGGGTCTAACAAGAAACACACGAGGACATGGAATTTTGCACTAAAATAAGTACAAAAGAAGCACAATGAGTCTGACACACGGAATGCCACGTTGGCAATCCGTGTGCTCACTTATTTAATCTAACGGCTCAAAGTTAGGATCCAATGATTGGCTTGAATGAAGGGACGAGATCATGGGAGCGTCTAACAACCTGAAGACCTAGAAGCATCTCCTTAAGGCTATAAATAGGGCTCCTCACTCACACACACATATCTTCTTTTCCTGCATTTTTTTAGTTCTTAAGTAGCTTATGTTTTTTTAAATGTAATTTCTCATTAAGCTTTTGTATTTTCAATTCCAAGTTATGTAATCTGTTTTTAAATCAATGAAATATTAGTTTACTCTATGAAATCTGTTTTAGCTTATTATATTTTTGAAAGATCTTGTCACTGTTACATAAGCTCTAAATAAGCTCTCTATCTTAAGCTAAGATTGACTCAATCAGCATCTAATCTACTTAAAACTGTAAAATCCCGTTTAATACCTTTGCTAAATGGAAATTGAGCCTTTTAGATGATAACTTAACCAGGAAGAGCTTATGTACCCTACATAGCTTATCCTATTGGATAAGCTGGAGCGTGTAGAACAGCACTATGATCGTTATAAGCCTTTGTTAAGCTAAGGTTTTGGGTAAGTTCCTATTTCTATTCTGAACTTAATTTTCTAGCTTATAATTTGCTGTATTTTGCTTATAATCGAGCATTGTTGTGCTTAATTCCTGTCTCATAATGCATATTGGATCATGTTTTTAATAATATGTTTTTTTAGCTTAAGTAGTGTAGATCTTAGTTTTTCTTTTTTGTCTTATAAATCAAATAAAAACCAAAAAAATAATTAGCATAGGTATAAGTTCTCATTCTGCTTATTTGCTTAATGATTAAGTTTTAATTTGGTTGTTTATAAAGCTGTCAACTTATCTGGTTTTAAAGTTTTACTCACTAGATTTCATTTTCAAAAGCTTAAATGGATTTTAAAACTTTTAAAGGGGTGTTTGGGACAACAGCACTAACCACAAGTTAGTGATGTTTGTGACCACTTGGTCTCTTATAGTTGATTTAAATCTCTCATTTAAACTGTTTTGAATAGGATTTATAAGTTAGATTAGCTTTAAATTAGTTTTCATTAGTTGGTTTACTAATAGCTCAAATCTGTCTAGTCTCACTTTGCTTTAAAAGCTTTAATCAGTTCCAATGTTTAAAATGGTCTTGTTAGTTTTTAATGTGGTGTCAAATAAGAATTAGAATCCAGTTCTTAAGCCTGCATTTGTTTAAATTGGTTTTGGTTCATAGATATGCACACTGCATCAGATAGGGAAAACAGGAAAAAGCCAATTTCAAGCTTAAAAATCAATAGGTAAAAGTAGTTTTTAGCTTACCAAACTTTGAGCACAAGTAGATTATAGGCCATTCTAGATAGCATAGGGCTTATGTTAGCTTAATTAGCTTATTTTCTTATCTGTTTTTAAGCTTTTATTTAGTCCTTTGTCTTTTCAATAAATTCTAAAAGTACTAAGTGTTCTTAGTATAAGTTGTTTTCATCAAGCTTTTTTAATAAGCAATTGAATTTCAAAATAGTTTCTGAAAGATGTTTTAGAGAGCTTTTTAGTTGTAGTTTAATCTAGTGTAGCTTAATAGTGCATAAGCATCCAAGAGCTTATTGAAAATTAAGCTCAAAGGTCCTTGCAGGGCCTGTTTGGTTTAAAGTTTTTATTGAGTGCTTATTAAGTTTTACAGCTTATGGTATATTTCTTTTACTTGTTTCTAGCTTATACCTGCTTATTAGATTAGTTATAGATAGCCTTAGCTTATTTTGTTCTTAGTTTAGCCTATTCTATCTTATTGTTGTTAAAATTTTAAGCAAAAAGCCAAAAACACTCTAAGTGTGTTCTATCAAGTTAATAAGTTGTTTTCTAGCTTATTTTAGATTTTCAAAAAGATTTCTTTTACAAAAGTTTTTAGTTTTCATCTGTTTTACAACTTTGTTTTTATAAGTTTTCAAAAAAAAGGGAAGATGGAAATCGGGGGTGAGCAAGGCTCGAACCCCCGACCTCAACATCCTCAACCCTTATAAACGCCTCACACCACACACCTCTAACCAACGTGCCCTGGGGTCTTTTTCATTTTAGGATTGCAAAATCTATTACTTATATACATTTTAGGCTCTTTAGCACAATAAGTTGTTTAAGCTTATTACACAGCTTATTCGATAAGCTGTGTAATCATGCTTATTTTTCCTAGGTTCTTATTAGTTCAAGTTATTTTCTATAATTTTTCAGAATTTTTATAATTAGTTTAGTATTTTTAAACATTTATTTTTATTAAAAACTATAAAAATCATTAAAAAATAGAAAAATTATCAAAAAAAAAAATATTTTTTAGAAAATTATCTTTTATCATAAAGTTTCTAGGAAAATTAGTTTTGTTCCCGTAGGGTTAAAATTGCAAAATTTTGATTTTTAAAGAACGGGATTCGTTTTCGTTCTCATTTTTCGTGTTTTTAAGCTCATTTTAATTCCGTTTTTGTTCTAGTTTTATTTAAACTTACTTTTTAGTCAATTAGAGTCTATTAAAAGAGAAAATTTCATTTTAGGTTTAATTTTGGAAATTTAGGGTTTTTAATCTCCGTTTAGGGTTTTCGTTTTGCGTTTTTAGTTAAAGTTCAATCTTCCGTTATTAAAGTTAGGTTTAATTGTCCTTTAATTTGTTCAATTTTAGGATTTTAGGAAACAAATCAACTTATAACCAATTCAAATCATTGTCCGAACAACAAACGTGGTCTTAATTTCATAAATCGTTGGGGAATAACGACCCGAGAATCATACTTCCCGGTTAATATACGTATTATTATATATTATCGTGTGATTTTTCTAAATACCTTTGTCCTCAAGGGTAGTTTGGGAATTTCATATTATTTTATATTTTATTATTACGTGTGTTGATTTTAACGAATCAAATTTTTGGCGCCGCTGCCGGGGACTTGTGATTAAGATTCTTTCATTTGGAGTTTGTCGATCGTGATTTGAAGAACCTTTCGTCTTCGAAAGTTACGCTTTTAAGAAAATCAAAAAAAAAATTAAAAATATAAAAAGTAAAAAATATTTTTCTTTCCTTTTTAGAAGATTAAAAACAAAAAGACAAAAATATTTGTTCTTCCGGATTTTTCGATTTTTCTCGTTAATT
>BQNB010104804.1:0-23737 GCA_026074375.1 Tanacetum coccineum
TGCATGCTTTTATGTACTTTTCTTGCATTAGGGGTATTTTGGTAATTTTACACTTGTTGAGATTTTTAGGTTTTACATTCCCGGTTTACTATAATTGTGAATTTATATCCTCATTATATATTTATAAGTATTTATTTATTTATAAATATTTATAAAGGGTAGAAATTCTCAAAATCAACACCACAAAATGTTGAAGACGGAGTGAGATGCCTTAGTGAACAATGTATTATTAATTGACATTTTAAGTTTCCACATTTTAGTTTCACAAAATGTGTTTGGATACATAAAATTGACATTTGAGAGATTTATCCAACACATTAAAAGGCTTTGGTTTTAAAAGTTCCCCCTCAGAAATTTATCCACATATAATGACATTGTAAGTACCACACTTTTTAAACATATTTGAGGAAGGGAGTGTTGAACACACAATTTTAACAAATACCACTTTTTATGGAAAAATACCATAAATTGTATTGTAGAAAATTTGACATTGAAAGTTCTTTTTAAAAATTGTGTTCAACGGTTGTAAAACACATTATAGAAGACTTCTCTTCTATTTTTAGAGTAAGCGCACTGAAGCGTACACTACCCTATTACATTCTGGTCCGAGTTATGAACTGTTATGTACATAAGTCATTGAGAAAAATGTAGAAATGACATGTTTTGAAAGCATTTGAAACTCCTGTTCGAACTTCATTTACACGCCCGTGTCGATGTTAATCGACATTTCTAGGTACGTAAATGTTATCGATTCCAAGAGACATGTCGAGAAGATTCTTTTTGGTATTTTTGAAAATTTTCTTATTTTATATTTTGTTTCTATAGATTTTATATATTTCTATTTCTTTTTGTTGGTTTCATATTTTTTTATTTTGTTTTTCAAAAATATATACAAGTTTGATGTTTGATAGATCAAGCAGATTCATTTGCCAGAACCTCCAGTTCTTCTAGAGTCAAACATCTCATACCGAGTCGTCTGACGAGATACTTAAATATATCTTCCGACAGAGCTTTAGTAAATAGGTTAACTAACTGGTATTCAGTTCCAACAAAGAATAATTCAACTATACCCTTTTCAACATGTTCCTTTTATGAAGTGATATCTGACATAGATGTGTTTGGTACGGGAATGCTGGACTAGATTGCACGAGATGGCTATGGCTGCCTTTGAATCACAATATATAGGTATTTTGTCAAAGTGAAAGCCATAATCTGTGAGCTGAGTTCTCATCCATAGAACTTGAGTGCAACACACAGATAACGACACATACTCAGCTTCTGCTAAAGACATTGAAGTGCAGTCTTGCTTCTTTGACGACCAGCTAACTAGCTTATCACCACCTAGAAATTGTATACCACCAGATGTGCTTTTACGTGTATCGAGACAGCCTGCATGATCTGAATCTGAAATTGAACACAGGGGTGGGGGGTTTAGATGAGAATCGAATTGTTAGGCTAGATTTATAATTGTGTTAAAAAATGACCATATGTAGGTTGTGACTCAAGAATGAGGAGGCAAAACCATGAACGCCTACTCGGGACGTATAAGCCATTATCCATGTCACAACATTTATCCGACCAGAGCACATCAGATGTCAGATGAGACCTTCATAAGAACATGTTAAAAAGTGGTATAGTTAAATTAACAATTCCATTTATGTCGAGAACCGTACTACAATGCGGGATGAGGTTTGGGTTGGGGTAAAGGTGAATTGTGTGGGTTGGTGAGAGGGAGAAAAAAAAATAAAAGGGGGCCCAAACCGACATGAATGCCTGCAAGTAACTAGTCAGTGTTATGGCTGCCTTGAGACACAACAACAACGGAAAAAAATCAAAAAAAGAAGCATAAACAGTAGAGCATAGATTTCTCCACCTAAAACTTGAGCGCCGCACGCAGATAAAGATACATACTCGACTTCTGCTGATAGACAATGAAGTAGCGACTGCTTCATTGGATGACCAGTTGACGACGCTCATCACACGGAACCACCAAAAATTTGTATGCCACCAGATGTTGCTTTTTACGTGAAATCGAGACAGCCTCTGATTCTGAATCTAAAAAAGCAGTTAGTTCGAAACCGTGTCCATAGGATACCAAAGTCACATGTTAAAGGAATCTTTAAGGTATAAAAAGATCCGCTTAACCGCAGTGAGATGATTTCTCAGTCGATTTTGCTTGATATCGAGCAACAATAACATTTGCATGTACAATATCTGGTCTACTTGCTGTACGTACATGAGTCTTAGACTCATACAACGATATTTCGTTAGCACCGGCGTATCACTCCAAGTCAGCATCTAGGGTTGTTCTTAGCCAATGGTGTACCCAATGCTATCACATGAGATCATACCATGCTTTTTAAGTATCTCTTGAGCATACTTAGCTTGGTTTATGAAGATACCACGAGGGGATTAGTAGATCTAAATTCCTAAAAAGAATTTTAGCTCCCCCATCATAGACATTTCAAACTTGTTGTGCATTAGTTTTTCAAATTGTTTTGAAAGTTTTGGGTTCGCAAAACCAAAAATAATGTCATCAACGTAAATTTGCACAAGCAATATGTCTTCCCCATGTTTAGTTATGAACATAGTTGGATCAATAGAACCTTTTAAGAATCCTTTAGATACTAGGAAGTTGGAGAGTTCATCATACCACGCTCTTGGTGCATGTTTGAGTCCGTATAAAGCCTTCTTGAGATGGTAGACTTGGTCAGGATGATATGGGTCTCCGAATCCATCTGGCTGATTGACGTATACTTCTTCCTTCAGAGGTCCATTAAGAAATGTTGTTTTGACGTCCATCTGGTATACCGGAAATGACTTGTGTGCCGCATACGCAATGAATAACCGAACAGCTTCCAATCTAGCCACTGGTGCAAATGAATCTTCAAAATCAATTCCTTCCTTTTGACTGTATCCCTTAGATACAAGACGAGCTTTGTTGCGAATTACAGTATTCTCTTCATCACATTTGTTTTTCTAAAGCCATTTTAAGTTGATAACAGTTTTGCATAATGGTCTGTCGACTAATTCCCATACATCTAGTCGTTCAAACTGGTGAATTTCTTCCTGCATCGCTTCAATCCATGTAGAATCAGTCATGGCTTCTTTGATGTTTTTTGGTTCGGTTCGACGCACGGTGAGTGCGAACATACACATCTCGCCATCTGTTTCGAGCTGACATCTTGTTCTAATTGATTGATTTCCAATAACTTATTCTAACGGGTGATCTTTTGTCCAACGATGTTCATAAGGGTGTCGTTGATAGAATGTATGCATGTTTGATGAATCAACATGACGAGACGATGTCTACCCTCGTTCTTGTACCGGTGTACAAAAGATGTTGATAAATTCGTCTTCTTTAACTTGTGCATTTTCTTTATGGGTTTCTGCTTGATTAATGTTCTCCATAGCAGTGACAGTTGGTGCTTGAGTTGGTGCTTGACTTGTAGTATCAGGTGTTGTTTGAATGATCAATGGAGGTGTGTCTGTAGCAACGGTTGTTGAAGTAGATAGAGTTGTATGTTGTTTTTAATGTTTATCAGGAGCATCAGCAGCAGTTACAGCGGAAGACTTTGACACAACTGGAGAAGTTCCATTGAGTAATTCATTGAACATCGGACTAAATAGCAAATCCAGCTCATTTGACGGTGTTACTATCTCAGCTGCTTGATGAACTTCTGTTGACATTGTGGTGCGAGGCTTGAACCGTTTTGTACAAACTTTGTTTAACATTAAGGTTCGAGGCTTGATCTGTTGTGATCAAACGTCATTGTAATTTCATCATTTGTGAATCTACTATGACACTGGCTTTTGAGATATCAGCTTTTTCAGCAACCACACTCTGAGATTTTCCTTGTTGACATTACATAATGTACCTGCACTTAAATCAAGACTTTGTTCGCATTCATGAATATTAGGGATATCTACATTTGAACCATGTGGGGGTTCACTGTCAACCTTGCTTGTGCAAGAGTCAAATAACTTTCCTGTAGGAATCAATCTAAGACCAACAGATTTGAAAATTCTACCCGTGGGTTTCCACCTAAGATCAGATCTAGGAGATGTTTTCTCTTACACAGCTGAAGTCTTATTAGGAGAAAACCTATGTCCTATAAAGATCTGCCTACCATGTTTCTGAGTGTGACTCTTTTGATTCACGGGTTTGTTACTATTTCTGGTCTTATGGGATTGAATCTTAGCACGTAAATTTACTTCCTTTAGGAGTTTTGTTATACATACACGCATCATGATTTGCATTAAAGACACACTTATGACATGTAGAACAAACAACGTTTTTGGAATCTAAAAAAGAACTAGAACTCTTAGAGTGATTTGCTTTTGGCACAGCCGTTATTGTTATGCAACTACTCTTAGCTACATGCAAACTCCTAGGTGTTTGATTGTTGCTCCTAGGTTTTGGTTTGCTACCATCAGCAGTGCTTTGAAATCTAGCAGAAGACATCACACTAGTTTTGAGTTCCTATCTCTTTCTTGTGTCTTTTTCTTAGCTTCATCTAGATAGTGATTATGAACCATGTTATTTGAACTAAATCTTGGCATGTTCTTAGAACTATTCTAAGATTCGCTAGATGCAATCATATGATCATGTTTTACAAAAACGGATTCTCTTCTCTTAGGCAAATAGTGTTGAGTTACTGGTCTTGACAAATTGTTATTCACATCAACTTGGGAGGCAAACTGTGGTTTTGACATTTGAGGCCTTTCAGATTTAAACGCATTCGGTTGTCTAACAACTGATTGGTTTCTGAGTGGTTGTAAAACTGGTTTCCCCAAGACTGATGTTTTTGCAACTTAGTATCTATACTATTTCCTTTTAACTTTCTTAATTCATTTTTCAAAGAACAATTGCAAAAACCTTTTCTTGAATCTAAGCTTTTAAGTCAGCATTATTAGCAAGCAAAGAAGTTGTCTGTTCTATGGTCTTAGATCT
The DNA here is from genome assembly GCA_026074375.1 of Tanacetum coccineum. NCBI lineage: Eukaryota > Viridiplantae > Streptophyta > Magnoliopsida > Asterales > Asteraceae > Tanacetum > Tanacetum coccineum. The sequence continues at coordinate 4,955 of BQNB010104804.1, forward strand.
TGTTATTTTAATCGAATCATACAAATCTTTGTAATGCCTTTTTACAGTCTCGTTTTCCTTATTTAAATGCTCATTCTCTGTAAGAAATTTAGCCACAATATGTTCTAATTCGATGTTTATTGTTTCATAAGCTTCTATTTCCTTTTTAATCTTGGCTTTATTACTTGTTTCATTTAAAATTTGACCATGTTGCCGATTTTAAATGTGATTTTGATATTAAGTTCGAGAGGGGTGGGGGGGGGGTGCAATACTAATGTGCTTCCATTCTTGCATAATTCTTTTTGAAATTGGGCAACGGTCTTTTTGAGTAAAATATTTTCAGACTCGAGTGATTGTTTTGAGTAGTCAGTTGTCTGGTTATCAGTGATGAATCAAGCTTAGGACTTTTAACTTGACATTGTTCAGGATACTGGTCACCCACCGTATTAATGATTTTAGGTTGATTAGTATGTTGTTGTCCTATTGCAAGATATTACATTCAGCAGTCAATTGTACCTCAACCATTGGCTCTTCGTCATATATGGGTCTGATATCTGCATCATCAGCATCTGTATCATGCCCTGACCTGCTGCTTTCATCTTGCACTATTGAGTCTGTCCTTATGCTTTCTGTGTTAACCAAATTAGCATCCAATGCTTTACCCTCATCAACCTTACTCTCTTGCGTCTGCATCTGCCTTTTATTCACCCTTCTATCATACTATCTTTGATGATGTGTTCTTTCAGCAACGGACTTCTTGGCATTACCCATGTGTTGGAGTAGTGTATCTTTGAAGTGTTTAACCTCGATTCCAGTGTATTCAAGAAAGTACTTGTCTGTCATTTGACTGTCATAATCCAAAGTAAACTGTGAATCGATGAACTTCTGAAACTGCTTGTTTACCACCCAAAAGGCTGCCATGGATTGGTTTTCCCTCTTGAAATTCATCTTTGTTAGTTTTGATTTTGTAGTTGATCTACGTTGAGGAGAATTATACTTGTGAAAGTATCAACCATCTTGTCAAAGAGTGACATGGAATGTCGTTTGGAATCCATGATTCGTTGCGGAGTGCCTTTTAAGTCTTTTTAGAAAAGAACTTAAGGTGTGAATGAAGAGATCAAAAATATGCCATGCATCTTTCTTTTGCTTTTGACATCTTGTATTTGATTGCATGTACATCTTTTGTTGCAGAATCCAAGATGCTTACCTTTACTGATTTGCTGGATGTAGTTTTTGAATTAATGTCTTCTTTCTCAGAACAAGTGTTTTGTATGACAACTAAATCAACTTTCAATGAATCAACATTCAATGCTGGAATTGGATTTGAATGATCTTGTGTCTGCATCAACTTCTTTTGTTTCAACAAATGTGGAGTCTGTTGTTGATGAAGAATTATCTCAAGCATGTATTTCCCAATGGAATCCATATTACAGATCATTGCATCTTTGAAGGATTGAGCATCAAATCTTGTATATTTCTGCATACGCTCTTTGAATTCTGAATTGAAAGCATTTTCAAACGTTGTTCTGAGTTTTGTCAAAATAGTCTTGCAATCAGTCTGAGAAATTATTTCTTTGGTAAGTGATAAACGTCAAACGCGTGTCGTAATAATGTAGAGAGTATCACGTTAAGATAGAAAATTACTTTTAGGAAAAGTATAGTTATCTTTCGAGTGTCGTATCCACGGCAAGAGATGAATTGAAATCCATGTTAATGTTTAGTTTGATGCTAGAATATCGAATATTTTTGTTTTTGGTTTTAAACTAAAAATTAATAAAAAGTATATCTATAATAAATACTAGATTGAAAATAGCGAGCATTAAACGAAGAACGATATGTTATAAAAGATAAGCTGCTAGTGTATTGATTAGATCCTTAAGTGTGAATTAACATACAATTAGTCTTATTGATGATAACGTTATCTTTCTAAATAATATCTTCCTCTTAATGTTGGCTTATATGAAACAACTTTTATTAAGATATTGTTTACTAATTTAATGCCTAAATTTATTTTACGGCTTTTGCCCGCTCGGTTAATCAAAACAATAATTTTAGTAATATAATAAATCACTATCAATATATTCCCTTTTTTTTATTTATTCACATTATTTCAATAACATTTCTAAATCTTAACAAGCATTATGAGGAAAATATACTACAGCTAAGCATATTATAACATTAAGCAAACATAAACATTTTTAGACTAAATAATAAGTACAACTACTATTAAGATAAAGGGAAAGAAAGAAGAACCGATTGAAGAAAATAGAAACGAATTGAAACCACCCGATCTTATAAACTTAATTAAACACTAAAGATCAAAACTTTATTTGTTTTTATAACATCTTTGTTAATTATTGTTACAATACTTTATTATACTAAATAGCCTTAAAAACTAAAATGCTTTAAACTTTAATAGTAAAATAAGCTTATAAGACCCATAAGCTCCTCGCTTAAGTATTGGATCGATTTCATTCACATTAAAACAACCAAAGTTATATAAAACAAGGATATATTATAAGCTACTAATTATTCTAAAAACAATAGGTAAATAAAATTAAATATTTAGATCTAAATCAACAAGAAAACTAAGGTGTTAATCAAGTGAACTCGGATCGGGTATAATTAAGGATTTAGATGTAAGAAAAATAAGCTAGATTAAAAGCAACAAGCTTTATGTAAAATAAGCTAAAAATTATAGATCCAATCCACCTAAACTAACGTTGTTCAATCAGTTGAACTCGGATTGGGTAGAATAAGGATTGGATCTTTAAAAATAAGCTTGATTAAAAATAAGCTAAAATAAGCTTAATCGAAACTTTTAATCGGAAACAATATAAAAATAGCTAGTTAAATAAGCTTATAGAAGTAGCTTATTAGAATATAAGCTTTAGAGATCAGATCTAAAAATATGCATTATAGCATTAGCTTATTTGGAAATAAGCTAAAAAAAGGAGTAGAAGAATAAGCATAAAAAGAAAATAAGCATTAAGAAAAACCAACCTTAATAAAAAGCATCTTCATTCATAAAAAATAAGCAGTACAATAAGTTTTGTGAATAAGTTTAAAAGCTTTTACAATAAGCAATTATAAAATAAAGCTAATTATTCTTTATCCTACTCTGATAAATTATACTACTCATTGAAAATTAAACTAAAATCTAACTCGCCCATCAACTGTGTGCGTGCTATCTTATATAGCAAAGTGAGTTGAGGGCAATTTCATAAGTACCAAGTCCTCCAATTTTATCCATATATCGCTAAGGGTAGAAAAGTATTTTTTCATGAAATGATATGCTTGATTATGATAGCCCAATCATTGGACTAAAAGCTTCTTGTACACGTTCATTTGCAGTGAAATTCTCAGCGCGATCCCACCAATCTTCCTCATGCCACGTGTCCTTCAAGTAAATATTGTTGGTTGGACTTTAATTAAGGTGGCACGATGTAATTATTCATTCCGTCTTCTCATTTCTTTACATTTGCAAATTGTAAGATCATACTTGGAAATGGGTTTGGAGGTACGGAGTGTACACCCATTAAGTCACTGATTTTCCCTGACTCTTTTAGTGGTTAGATTAAATGGTGGTTACAAACATTTAAGTGACATGTTTAACCACATTAAATGTTTGTAACAACTTTTGCCTATCTAAGTGACATGTTTGACTGTATTGAATGATCACATTTAATTTTATCATGTAACTACTAATTCCTAAATTATGGAGGATAATTATGGAAGAGATTAATTGGCCATTAATCTCTCATTAATTCCATGAATATGTTTTGAGTAAATCCCCTATAAATAGGGATCACAATTGCATGAAACAACACACAGAAAACAAAAACACATAGAAACGTAGGGTTCTTGATCTGTGCCTAGAACAAGAACAAACACTTGGTTTTATCCCAAAGATGTATTCGTGTAACCCAGGCATAGGGTCGAATAATCTTCTTTGGAAAATGATTACATGACTTTAAGTGATATCCGGTAACCATCTTGGTAATTAGCTAGGCTATTGATTGTCTTCACCCTGATCTGGGATCTACTATAACCAACAATCACGTTCTGAGTTTTGTCAAAATAGTCTTGTAATCAGTCTGAGAAATTATTTCTTTGGTAAGATGTTGTTCTAGTAAATCCAAGTCTTGAGCGAATGTTCTTTTGAAGATAGGCATGGTACCAAAATCTTGTAAAGTATCTGTGAGAAACTTGAATTGTGACTGAATTGTTCTAAGACTTTTCATGCGTCCTTCTTTTGAAAGTTGTGCCTTCTCTTGAAGTCGTTGGAACTCTTGGTCTTTAGAAACTGAACACGAAGAAACTGTGTCTTTCGTTTCCATTGTATTGAATTTGTTGTGAATGATTTATGGATCTTAAGTAGATGAAGTGATTTGTTGTGGTTTGTTATTCGGAAAAAAATCGTTATTGACGTTAAAGTACTTGAGATTAATTAACGATTATTGAAAAAACTTGAAATAAGGACTAACAATGAAAAAGAAACCGTGAAACAATAATTAATTGTGGTTGAAATCGTTGTTGAAATTGAATTATGTGAGCTTCTGTAAGTTTAATGAGCTTAAAAACGAGAAATGGTGCAAAAACGTTTGAAACTTAAATGATGAAACGGTTGATTATAAAAATCAAATAAGGGACTAACGGATGTGCATTTACAGTTCACTTTGGAGGACAAATTGGTTGTTTTGAAAGAAGAAGGACTAACGGTGTAATTGTAGTTTCAACTAGAAGGTTAACAAACAAAGAAAGAATGAATTGAATGTATCTTGTAAAACCAGGGACTAAAAGTGTCAAATTCGAATTCTTGTATATTAAGAAAACGTGTTCCCTCCAAAATTCTTTCACTTTCGTTTTAAACTTATATTATTTAGGGTTTTGCTTCGGTTTGATTTATAAGCTCATACGGTTATCGACGGTTAGAAGTAAATACACCACGTTGATCGAAAATGAATCACGATCACAACGGTATAGGTTATGAGACCCGTCGTTGAACATCACACGAAACCGTAAAACCCGAAAATACTTAAAACGTGTATTGTTTGATTCTTTTTAGTTGCTACATAGGTGACAAAAGGATGTTGCGAATTCGGTTCCACTTTGATATTGCTAATTCGTGTACCGAAGGAGGTTTGCTAATTCGTGTGATGAAGAAGATTTGCGAATTCGGGTTAAGTAATAAACTGCCAATTCGTACAACAAAGAAGAGCTGCGAATTCGGGTGCTTCTTTAACTGCGAGTTCGTGTCCTTCACAAGAGTTGCTAATTCGTGTAATGAAGAAACTTGCTAATTCATGGTCTTCTTCAAAGTTGCGAATTCGTGGTCCTTTTCCTGTGGTCCTTGTGCTTTTATATTCTATGGAAACAACAAAAAATACAACGTCCTTGTTGCTGTAATGTGTGGATCGTGTCTCTTGTTTTTTCTTAACCGGTGAGGACCACTAGAGAAATAAACCAAATCAAGAAATAAGCTTGAAATAAGCTACGGAAAAGATCTCTTCACCAAGTAATAAGCCACGAAAGTCTTAGTAATTATGAAGTTAGCCTGTGAGAAATAGCAAAAATACGCCCAAAAGTGACAAAAAAAGAAAAAAAAACACACGATGTTACTGTTTGATCAAATGAAACAAAAACAACAACAATACGTTTGATAAGAAAAAAACCAAGAAAACATGAACACGTTTTGAAGCCCAAAGCATTTGAATATATGTAGCAGCCCAAAATCGAATGATCAAACTAGCTAAACAAGAAATATAGCTACAAATAATTTGATGTATCAAGTAAGCACGAAAGAAAAAGAAAAGAAAAAAAAGCCGAATCAATAAGCTCGAATAAGCTCACAACAAAAGAGACACCAAACCCATCCGTGGCGAGTGATACCAAATGTTATCAAAATAATAAGTTATCCAAACAAAGATAAGCCATACCAATAAAGCTAAATTAGAAAAAGAATAGACGAGAGAGAAACAAAAGAAAAGAGATTAGATTAAAGAGAGATAAGTGGTGGAAGGTTTACACACACATGGAAGTGAGAAAATGAAAACCAACACCTTCTCCATGTGTGGAGAAGGTCTTATTTATACCATTAACCAATATATGGTGTATGGGCTTTTCAACTTGGGCCGGGCTTGGCTTAAAGTGGGCTAAGAGCCCAAAACATAGACAATATTAGATTACAATCTAAGCTTGTTTAACTCGACTAGCCTATTACTTAGCAAGACTAATTACAACTAATAAGACCGATAACATTCTTGTTCGACTTATATAAAATTAAGGCTACAGTGCTAAAAAATTTCAAATATCGATGCACATATGTAGGGGGAGCATTTTTGAAAGTTAAAAAACTATTGAGGTACAAATGTTTTGATAATTTATCACAAGTACCTTGGTGGAATTTACAAAAGGTTTTAATGGCAACTGTGGCAATACCAATAGACCGACCATGTACTTAACTTTATGAAGTTATAAAGTAATTAAGGTTAGCTATTTGCCCCACGATCCAGTCAGAACCGGAGGGATCTACCTAGGGATATTCCATTAGTTAGAATAGAAGTCCTTAGGTATGATAAAAGGAGTAAAGTGAGAAACGAGAAAAATGCCGACTGAGATCAAGCTAACACTAGAACAAACCCGTCAAGGTGTTGGTGATGAAGTTTTGGTATGCATTGAAGGGGTTGAAGAATGAAAAATAAAATTAAAGATAAAGGGTGAAAAGAAAGAATCCTTCCTTACACTTAGGCAGCAACCGGGTCAATACATATGCTATCAGAAACACTAAGCTGTTGTCTGGTATTGAAGATCGTCATCATGGAGCCAATGAATGGATGCACATCCCTCCTAGCGAGTTAAGGTCTATCATCGACTCTTGTTTATTTTTATACGGAGATAGAATTACACACATTTATATCGACTTTCTCATGCGAGTTAGTGGTATTGTGAAAATACATATAAATAATATATTATAGAGAAATTAAGGATAATCCCTCAAGTATCCTTGGACAATTTCACTCAAAAGATTTTTATATATATATACGTATAATTAATCCGGGAGTATGATCACCGGGTCGTTTTCCCCAATGACAGTGCAATTGAGACACGTTTTTGGTGTCGGATCCTGATTTGATATGAAGCAAAGATAGTTTGATTTGAGTTTTTAGAAATTAAAAGCACTATTTTTTATTCTTTTATAAAAGTTTAATTAAACTAATTAAAACTTAAACCCTTATTATTAATTAAAAACTTATTAAACTAATCTCAACTTAAACTCATGATAATAATGGTGCAAACGTCTAGGAGGACTTTTAGAAGAAACTAATAGACCTAACGGAGTGGGGGATAATATGAAAAAAAAAGCAGGGGGGGGGGGGGAGGAGGGGTTAATATTAAAATCGAAAAGTTACACTTTCTACCCTAAGAATCTATCCCGACAGCAAACTAAAACCCGAATTAAGGTGAAATTTGAAAAGTGCTTAAATAAAAACTCTCAAAGAAGCAAAAGTTGGTAAAGGAAGCTAGGGGGAACAAGATTAATAAAGGCTACTTGGGCTGAAACTCACAAATAAGCTCAGGAAGAGCTTATCTTTAAGCTGATTACAGAAAGTGAGGTTTTGAGCTTACTTCTACTTAATCAGCCATAAAATGCTCAAATTAAGCTTAATTCTAAAAAGGAAAAGTGATCTAGAAAGCTTATGATGTGCTTAATCTAAGAATACAAAGAAATCAAAGCTTAAACTACTCTTATGCTACTGAAATTTATCATGAAATAAGTAAACTCAGGAAATAAGCAAAGAAACACAAATACAACTTAGTAGAGATCTTACTAAGTGAACTAGACTATTAAAAAACTTAAGGAATTCATCAAATATTATTTATCCAACAATTTAGCTTTAAAATCCTAGACTTAAAAGCTAATTTAACAAATTTAAATCCTAAAGATTCTAAGTACTGTTTTTGGATTTTTCAGGTTTTTATGACTTTTGACAGCTAAATTAAACTAAGACAGTAAACTAGAAAACAAAATTTAAGACTTAAACTAAATTAAGTTATATGAAAACTTAAATCCTACTGAATTTTATAAGCTAAATCCTAAAATTACTGATCTAATTAAAAAGCTAAGAACACAGCTAGTACTAACTGCGGTTTAGTACTGTTGTGTAATTATTCAGCAGTACTTTAGAGAAAGTACTGCTAGGTAACTTGACTTTGAAAAAAAAATAAGAATGAAATAAGCTAAATAATGAAAACTAAACTAAATTCATAATAAGTATAGCTAAACTTAAAAACTATGAATTAGCTAAAATCTAATCTGAACCGTATTAACTTGTGAAAGCTAGTCTAACTGGGAAGTTAGTAAGGCGTGGTACAAGAGTCTAGCTTAGTACGAGTTAGGTTAGTACATGCTAGTGCAATTTTGAGATGGCCTAAACCAAACACCCTTTTACCATTTGACAGGCTTTAGAAAAGCTTTTTAAGAGACATTTGATGCAAAAAACTAAGACCAGATAAAAACTAGCTTAAACAAACTTAATTATCATTATTAAACAATGAATAAGCTTTAATCTAAATCTAAAACTATTTAAAACTAATATTTTGGATTTTATGTGTTTTTATGACAGAAATTGTTTAACTAAGATCATAAACTATTGAAGTAAAAACAGATGAAAACAAATAACTAAATAGCACTAGAAGAGATATTTGAACACTAACAAGCAAAGAGATTAGCAAATAAACAGATCGTAAAATTTTTTTAGCAAGCATATAATATCATTTTTAAAACTCGAAGAATATTAGGAAAATGAAAGAGAAACTTACAAATACTCTGCCTGAACAAGGGACCAATAAAGGCCAGCTACAGCTCCTTAGCTAATTAATAAGCTAAGGTATAAGTCTTGGGATCTCTTCAAAGTAAGATCCCCTTCCCATAAGATCTATAACTATTTAAGCAAAAATAGATGAGGACAAACAACTAAATAGCATTAGAAAAGACATTTAAACACTAATAAGTCAGCTTATAGACTGAAAGAGCTTAATATGAGCTTATTGAGACAATTTTAGCTTATTAAGAGAGCTTATGACTTAAAATGAGAGCTTAGAAAATGAGATTTAAAACACTAAAAACTGAATTTCATTAACTAAAGAAGCTGATTACATTACTTGAAAAAGGAAAATTACATGGAAGGGAAATACGAATTTAAGCTAACAATTAATAAAAACTAAAAAGCGACTCCTCGTGTGTGTGAGAATGAGGCCTATTTATAGTGCCAAGCTGAAGCTTCTAGGACCTCTTGCCTTGCTCTCCAAACCTTCAATCTCTGCCATTCATTTCTTCAATCATTTGATCTATGTTGTGGGACGTTGGATCAATTTGTGGACACCTGAGGATTGCCAGGCTGGCATTCTTTGATGTGACGTTTGTGTTAGTTTTGTGAGTGAGTTTAGCACAAAACCCACATAAATTTGTGCTTTCACCATGGCTAACGTGGCATTGAGCTTGAGCTAGGATAAGTATCCCCTTGATTAGACTAATTTGTCCTTGCATTTGTGCTTGAGCTTCCTTGAATTGACCAACGCACCCTTTAATTTGGATTTGCCCTCTAATTTGATAGCGAGGTAATTTTGGGAACGATGGGTGAACAGTAAATGTTCCCGCTCCTTCTTTGACAGTTAAAACTGTTGGAGTTTGAGAAGGTTTACACATTTGGCCCTTGTCTTCCTTTTCGCCTTTTCTAGTTATAATTAACTTTCGGGAAATGCAAGATTGGTCCTTGTGGTTGTTATAAAAGGATTTTAGCTAAGGCTTGGGCTGAGGCTTGGCTTCTTTTGGCTTCGGCTTTGTACTCTTCTGATTCTCGTGTCCGTGTTTGCTTGCTTTGGATTGTTTTCTTGTGATTTTTGACTTATCCGAACCTGCACACACAAAACACAAATACAAGCATATTTTTGCCATTTTTGGTCTGTTTTGGGTTTAATTGGGTTATTTTAGGTATAAATGGATATGTGTATTTTACACTTATCACCTTCCTTGATGTTCTTCACCAGGTGATCCAATCTGCCTTCCTTTACCAATTTGTCAATTAGCTGGCGCAGTTGGACGCACTTTGTTTGAGAGGGATAAGAGATATAAGTGATACAACACCCGACTTCCCATTTTCCTAAGATTTTTCTTTTTATGATTTTTCTTGATAATTAACTACAACTTATTTGTGTTGACATAATGTAATGTTTTCATTACCTCATTGGTAACTTTTAGGATCATAGAATAAAAAGCACAATTAAGTGTCTAAAAGATAACTTCATCATCCCCGATTTTTCACTTCTCCCATGCTAAGCTTAAAAACAAGATCATTGTTAAATACAAGTCATGACACTAACACTACTCATAAATACTAATTGTGTACTTACTTTTCCTCCCACAAATCCTACTTTTGTATCTCAGGATTTTACTTAAGTCATATACCCGAAGGCTCTTTAAGACTTTTGTTTCGATACTTATTAATTCCAAAAATAAAGTGTAATGGTTAAGAACGCAATAATTAGCTCCTAGCCCTTCTCAAAAGATCAAATGCAATCAAGATTAAAGTCCACATCGAGGCAACCAAAATTTGGCTTTTATTAGGCTACTTAAGCAAGGCACCATTCATGTCATATACCCTAAGGCTCTTTAAGACATGAATGGACCAATCTTATTTGCACCATATACCCTTAGGCTCTTTAAGGCACAAAACAAGACAAAAATTAAGCAACATTATTAAACCTCAGTCCTTTAGTAGGCTACAACATCGGCCACGCCTCCGACAAGATGTAGCAAACATATTTCGACTTTGGATTATATAAGTAAAACCGGTGCCTTTTATCTCGAAGCCACATCGATAGCGAGTCGACAAGAGGTTATTCTACTTATTATGACACCGGACTCTACCTTATATGAAAACTCCAACATCGGCCACGCCTCCGACAAGATGAAGTAATCTGGCAGAGATACTTATTTATTATTATTTTTGTATTTTTAAGCCAAATTAAGTATTCCTGATGTGTACTCATCCTAATCACAAAGGAACTAAAGAAAACTTCTATTAGCTAATTATTAACCAAAAAACCATACAACTCTATTTATTAAACATTCATATAAAAGTGAAACAAGCTAATGGGAGAAAAAGCCACAATTAATATATATGAGCTTGAAAGAAAACCAACTATTCTATGTTTAATGTCATGACTTATAAATAACACTATCATTTCTTGTTCTTCACAAAAGAAATTTGCAAATGCTTAGCCTATATAAAACAACTGCATATGTAAATCTTCATGAGATTAGCACAAGTCTTCATTGACTAATGATTCAAGTACACATGTTAAAGTCTAAAGTGAGACTACACAAACTATCATCATTAATTGTTAAGAAGAAAGCTAGAAACTCAACACGTACGATCGGTCAAAAATTACTTTCTATGCATACCATGGAAAACCTACATTTTTGTCTTAACACTTTTTTTTTTTTTTTTTTTTAATATATTATTGACTAAAAATTTTAAAATTTTTGCTATTTTTGTGGGAAAACGGGTACGTGAGAACAAAACAATAAGCAAGCAACATCAAATCGATAGATTCCCTCCCCAAACTAAAACGAAACATTGGTCCCTCAATGGTTTAAAAGCGGTCTCTACGTAAATCTAAGCGTTTATGAAAGTAGGCAAAGATAAACGTTAAATCGAGTTATGATGGAAAGATAGTATGGATCTCCCCAAACTAAATTCACACAAAGGATGAGAAGCTCGAGTAGAACGGGAAACAACACCGGACACGAGAGGCTTCTAAAATTTGTTGGGAGAATCCTGCAAAAATCACAACAAACAAACAACAAACATCGAGAAATCGGAAAGAGAACAAGCCTCTCTCAACACAACACATTAGATAAGTAAATAGAAATGATAAGCATGGGGTGAACTCCCACGAAGCGGCTTGTTTTTGATCACCGAGTCGCAAGCTCGACTCGATCCCTGAATTCAGTTGTCCTTAGGGAAAGTCTGGAGGTCCTGGATAACCAATGGTGGTGTATCCCCTCCATAGTAATGCTTAAGACGGTGGCAGTTGACTTTGAAATTAGAACCATCGGCATGAGACAACTTGGCAGTGCCATAAGGATAAACTTCGGTGATTGTGAAAGGTCCGGACCAACGGGACTTGAGCTTTCCGGAGAAAATCTTTAATCGGGAGTTGAAAAGAAGGACTTGATCACCAACATTGAAGATTCGGTTCTTTATCTTGGAATCGTGTAGCTTCTTTGTCTTCTCCTTGTAGATTAGCGAGTTCTCGTAAGCTTGATCACGAAGCTCGCTAAGTTCATTAAGCTGAAGCTTTCGATGATCGCCCGCGGTCTTTAAATCGAAGTTGGCATGCTTGAGAGCCCAATATGCTTTGTGTTCTAACTCAACTGGTAAGTGACACGCTTTTCCATAGACTAACTTATATGGAGTACATCCAATAGGAGTCTTGTAAGCGGTTCTAAAAGCCCATAATGCATCATCTAACTTATCTGACCATGAGGCACGGTTTTCTCCGACCGTCCTCTCTAAAATTCTTTTGAGACCTCGATTCGTGACTTCAACTTGACCACTCGTTTGAGGATGGTAAGGAGTCGAAAGACGATGGGTGACACCATATTTAGACATAACTTTATCAAATTTGTCGTTACAAAAATGGGTCCCACGATCGCTTATGATTGCTCTCGGAGCACCGAATCGGGAGAAAAGGGATTTTAAGAACTTAACAACTACCCTAGCATCGTTGGTAGGGAGCGCTTTTGCTTCAACCCACTTGGAAAGATAGTCGACGGCTACTAGAATATATTTGTTACCCTTAGATGACGGAAAAGGTCCCATAAAATCGATACCCCATAAATCGAAAATCTCACAAACTTGGATTGCATTTTGAGGCATCTCATCACGTTGAGAGATTTTGCCTTGTTTTTGACAAGCATCACAAGTTTTGACAAATTCGTAGGCATCCTTATAAATGGTGGGCCAAAAGAAACCGGCATCAAAAATCTTCTTAGCGGTAAAGTTGGCTCCGTAGTGTCCCCCGGTGGGTCCACTATGACAAGCTTCGAGAATTTCAAAAGCTTCTTTGCCATCTACACACCTTCGGATAATTTGATCCGCACAAGTCTTAAAAAGAAAAGGGTCATCCCAAAAATAATGTTTTACATCTTTAAAGAACTTGTTTTTCTCTTGAGTTGACATTCCTTTTTTTATGAATTTCCCCGCGTGGTAGTTAGCAAAGTCGGCAAACCACGGGGTACTTTGGTCTTTGGAAGTTAACACACTTAAAGTTTCTAAAGGAAAAGTCTCGGTAATCTCTTTTGGATCAAAAGTATTTTCGTAAGGGTTTTTCATGGACGGAGAGAGGTGGATCGGCTGGCATAGTTTTTCAGCTCCTTAGTATCTCGATAACCTTAAAATCAAATTCTTGAAGTAGTAAGACCCAGCAAGCAATCTTGCTTTGGCGGTCCTTTTTGTGAAAAGGTATTTCAAAGCGAGTGTCCGTCTAAACACCAAGCTTGTTCATGATTAGATGATGATCGAAACTCTCGAAAGCATAACAACTGCAAGCATCTCTTTTTCGGTTGTTGTGTAATTAGTCTCTGCTTCAGTCATCGGTGTTTGCTAAGCGTAATGAATTGGTCGGAAATGCTTCTCAATTAGCTCTCTAGCTTATGAATAAGCTAGAGTATAAGTCCTTGGGATCTCTTCCAAGGTAAGATCCCCTTCCAAAAGCTTAGATCCAATAAGATCCATGTAAGTTTAAGCTAGTTAAAGGTTTAGATAAGATTAATACTGAATTCAAACAGCTCTATTTCAGCTTATAGACTGAAAGAGCTTTTGAGTAGCTTATTAGCTTATGAGACAATATGGCTTATTAAGAGAGCTTATGACTTTAAATGAGAGCTTAGAAAACGGAATTTAAAACATTAAAAACTGAATTTCATTAACTGAAAAAGCTGATTACATTAAAAGAAAAGGAAATTACAAGAACATTTAAGTAAAAATACGAATTTAAGCTAAAAATTATATAAAAACTAGAATCGACTACTAAAAAAAACTAGATTCCTCCCTCCTATAGTGCCCAGCTGAAGCTTCTAGGACCTCTAGCCCTGCTCTCCAATCTTCAATCTCTGCCATTCATTTAATCAATCATTTGATCATCAATTGTGGCCGTTTGATCAAGATGTGGACACCTGAGGATTGCCAGCGTGTCATTCCCTTGATGTGACGTTTGTGTTAGTTTTGTGAGTAAGTTTAGCACAAAACCCATCACAATTTGTGCTTCTTTCATTGATTACGTGGCTCTTCTTTAATGAATCCTTTGATAAAGACTGATTTGACCCTGGGTTTGTGATGTAGACCTCTTGAATTGACTTAAGCACCCTCTAATTTTGATTTGCCCTTTGTTTTACCATGGAGGTGAAAATGGGAGAGACGATGAATAGTAAAAATGGTTCCCGCTTCTTTTTCGACAGTTAAAACTGTTGGGGTTTGGGAAATTAACACATTTGGCCCCTCTCTTTTATTTTTTTTCTTTTTAAGTTACAATGAACTTTCGAAGATAGCAAGATTGGCCCTTGTAGATGAAAATTGGCTAAGGCTTTGGTCTTTGGCTTCTTTTTTTGAACTCTTCTGATTCTCGTGTCCGTGTTTGCTTGCTTTTGATTAATTTCTTGTGATTTTTTGACTTATCCGTACCTGCACACACAAAACACAAATACAAGCATATTTTTGCCATTTTTGGTCTGTTTTGGGCTTAATTGAGTTTATTTAGGTATTAACGGATATGTGTATTTTACACTTATCAATAAGCCAAAAAGGGAAGGGCTTATAGGTGTTTACCAGCTTGTTCTTAAACAAGCTAGAGCTTGTAGACAAAGCTCATTTGAGCTTATTTGCCCTTGTTTAGAGCAAAGGGCTTTGTAAGTTCCTAAATTTTGATTTTCTTGCATTTTACTGTAGCATTGCTTATTAGTTCTTATCTATGCTTATTTACTGTTTGTATGTGCTTATTGTTGCTTATTTATGTTATTAAATGCTTATGTATGCCTTCTTGTAGCTTAGATATCTTTTGTGCAAGTTTTATCAAAAATCTGTCTAAATAGCTTAAAAATTAGCATAACTGTTTAGCTTATTGTTCTGGCTTATTTGATTATTTAAATGTGTTCATTAGGTTTAACTTAAGCTTAATAACATCTGGTCTTTGAAAAGTTTGGTTTTAAATCAACTTATTCCGTTTAAAAAGTCAAAAACTATCACTTAAACGGGTGTTTGGCTTAACTATGAAAATGGGTCAAAATGGGTCAGAAGTGGTTTAGCCTTTTGGGTCATCTTAGTTTACATTGAATTCACCTTAAAATCCAGTATTTAGAAGTTTTTAAGTGTTAAAATTCAAAATCGTAATTTATATAAGTAGTTGTTTGAATCTGTTAGAATTTTGTTGGAAAAATCAGTTCATATGATTTGGTTTTTGCTTATTGAGTTTTTATGATGCTTTTGTGTTTATTTAAGTCTTAAAACAAGTTAGAAAAATAGTTTAATAGGTCTGCAAGTATTGTTTAGTTTTTACCAAGCCTGTCAAAAAAGACGAAATCGCTACACTTGTGGGGACAGCAGCACGTAAATGATGATATTCTTAAAAAGTACCGATGTTTCTATGGGCAGAAGTGTAGCTACTGCTTGTTACACCTAGAAACGATCCCTAATTCATACTCGTCACAACAAAACCCCTTATGAGCTTGTACATGATAAGAAGCCTGATCTTACATTTCTTCGAGTATTTGGTGCTTTGTGCTATCCCTAAATAAGGATAGCGAGATCTTGGAAAATTCAAGCCCAAGATAACATTGGGATTTTCGGTTGGGTATGGCTCCTTAGCAGGAAGGGCTATAAACTCTACAACAAGAGAAATCTCAACGATTATTGGAAACAATTCACGTCACATTCGATGAGATGCATCAGACAATGGCTCCTGTACGCATGAGTTCAGGACCCGAGCCTATCATTATGACCCCTGGACAACTCAAATCAGGGCTCGCTCTAACCGATAAAGGTGGAGGATTGTTATTTCAACCAAATTTGAAGAATACTCTAGAAAACATCTCGAGTGCAAGACCCGTTACCTTTGCTCTGTAATTAACGCTTAAGTTGTTCCATGGTACTCTTTGTCTACAACCATTGCTCAAAACGCACCATCTATAAGTGCTTCATCGTCAACATCCAATATGCATCATCCAATCCAACATCAAGGTATTGCAGAAGAACCCACTCTCGAAGACTCCCTAATCACTCATGATGTTCTACATCCTTCATTTAACCATGTTACTGGAGAAAGAACCAAGGTTTGGCACTGATCATATATCTGGGAATGTTTAATTTAGCGGAAACAAACCAAGTTAATCAACCACCAGATTCATCTCAGAAGTGGACAAAGATCATCTCTTGATAACATTGTTGGGGCAATCCTCTCGTCCTGTATCTACCAGAAAACAGGTTAGCATCCGATGCTTTGTAGGTTCTGTTTCAATACGGAACTGTCCAAAAGTTGAACCCAAGAACTTCAAAATGGTCGTGATTAGAAGATGTGGTTTAAGCCATGCAAAGATGAAATTCACGGTTTGATCGTCTTGAAGTATGGGAATTAGTTACCTCGCCAATCTTTGTTTTGGTTATCGCTCTCAAGTGGATTCGACAAAAGTAAGTTGTTTGAATATGGTGATGTACTGAAAAATAAAGCTCGGTTAGTTGCAAAGGGATAATGTCAGGTGGATGGCATAGATTTGAAAAATTTCGGGTTTTGCTCCAGTTGCACCGACAATAGAAGGCCATCAGAATCTTCATTGCAAATGCCGCAACCAAGAATATGATCATCTATCAGATGGATGTCAAAACTGCTTTTTTTCTGAATGGTGATCTTCAAGAAGAAGTCTTTGTCAGTCAGCCTGAAGGATTTGAAGACCAGGATAATCCTACTCACGTATATCATCGGAAGAAGGTTCTTTATGGGCTTAAAGCAGGCACCATTGGCGTGAGTTTAAGACACACTCCTCAAAGTTCCTGTTGGCCTAACAATTTCTTCAAGGGTGTCATTAGATCCAAACATTATTCACTAGTCCATCAGGTAAACATAATTCTCTTGTTCAAATATCTGTATGATGACATCATTTTTGCCTCAACAGTTATAATACGTGTCACATATTTCCAAGTAATGAGCTCCAAATTTCAGATGTCAATGATGGGACAATGTCATTTTTCTTTGGACTACCAAGTTCCCAAAGTCCCAGAGGCATCTTATTAAACCAAGAAATTATGCATCTCGAATTCCTTAAAGAAATTGGAATGGATCTCTCTGACCCTGTGTCTATACAACAATGGTGGATCGATTGAAAAACCGGAACGAGGGATCTCATGGGGATTCCAGGGTTGACCTAACTCGATTTAGAGGAATGGTTGGTCCCTAATGTACCTTACAGCAGTAGACCAGGACATTTGTATTTGCTGTATGCATGTGTGCTAGATTTCAGGCTAAGCCTACCAAAAAGCCCTTGTTAGAAGCTATCAAACGCGTCTTTTGGTACTTGATAGGATCCTTAACATGGGTCTATGGTATTCGAAAGACAACGCCATGTACTACAGTTATGCAGATATGGGATCATTGACGGGATGTGCAAGATTTCAAGAAGAAGTGTCGGGAAGTGCTCTAGTTTTCTTGGAGATAGATTGGTAAGCTGGTCATCAAAAGAAGAAAAGAAGCACTGCAATATAACAAAGAGGCTGAATACATATCAAAGTTCCTTTTGGCCAACAATTTCTTCAAGGGTGCCGTGGATCCAACATTATTCACACGCAAATCAGGCAAACATATCCTCTGTACTGTGATAACAAAAGTGCAATTGCTCTTTGCTGTAACAATGTACAGCACTCTCGATCAAAGCACATCGACATACGTCACCATTTCATCCGAGAGCAAGTGGAAAATAGAGTGGTTGAACTCTATTTTGTGGAAATGAACTATCAACTTGCGGACATACTCACAAAAGCATTTCCAAGAGAACGGTTTGAATTTCTTCTTCTACGCCTAGGCATGAAGAGTTTGACCCCAAAAACTCTCAGACGCCTTCAAGAAGGAGATGATGAATAAACGAAGTGCCTTCGTGTATCCTTTGTACATATTTTCTATTTACAAATAATAATAATAATAATGATAATAATAATAATGGACTTAGTAAATATTTTAAGTCATTTGGAATTACAAAATGGCTTGCAATTACTTCAGATTGCAACCCAGTTCTCAAACGCAGGTAATTAATTTTCCCCAGGCATGGATTACTTTATATCCAGAAGAGAAGTCTTCCTTTTGAAAACCAAATAATTTTTCTTAATTGATTCTTTAAAATTATTTGTGTTAACGATGGTGGTGGTATAGCTGTTCAAGTAAAGTTTTCATCTCAATCAATGACTACAACTCTTTCAATAGAAAATGGGTCATTGTTTGAGGGGGAGAGTGAATTTGAAAATTTACTTCATCACACAGGTTTCTAAAAGAAGTGATAGGGAGGATATTCCATGGCGGTTTAGGAGTATTGTATGCTATGAAAGTGTGAGTATAAATTGTCAAAAGCTATAAGAGTGGTAATTATTATGTTTAATAAGTTATTTATCAGTATCCGAACCACTCAAGTTGAAATCTGTTCTATCTTCTATGGACAAGTGAGAAAATGTTTTTGTATTCTAAATGGGTTAAAGTTTGAAG
>BQNB010104805.1:0-13106 GCA_026074375.1 Tanacetum coccineum
GTTACTGCGTAGCAAAACATATTTAAGCAAGTAATTTTCCAAATGGATTTGAGCATAAGCTACCTAACTTGGATATTAAACAACGGTCTCTCAATTTGTATATCCCTTTTTATGGGCCAGAGATGGCTATTGAAAGTCCACTTTCAACCCGGCTTTGTACATCCCTTTTTATGGGCCAGAGATGGCTATTGAAAGTCCAAATTTGAGCAAAAGTTACCTAGCAAAACATAGTAAGTGTGGTAAGTCCACTAGTTGATGCTAATTGAGGACTGAAGTATTATGTAAGTGTGTGCCGGGTATTTTATGAGAAATTTTTGTATAAAAAATAAGTATTTTAGTGAAAGACAGGGGAAGTGATGACTAAAGGCGTCAATCAGATTGTCAGGTCGAATTTGGGGCTTATTAGGTCAGATTTATTGGGTTTTGAAAAAATAAACAATTAGTCCGCAACCCGACCCAAAAGGTAAATGAATGTGACCCTTCTAAGCAGCCTTATATTTCAAGTTTATCTTAACTTGCTTTAAAAAAAACATGAGGGTTGTAGGTTCAAACTTCATTGAAGACATGTGTAAAATATATATTTACGAGATAAAAAAGGCACATGTTATAAATACTCTTCAAAAAAGCATTTGTACCCTCATATTTTTTTTATAATTTCGTATATGTTATAAAACTGTGACACATAAAATACGGAACGAAAAATATAAAGTTTAACAGGTCAAAAGTATTAAACTGTTAAAAATTACGGAACATAAACTGATAAAAAACTGCGTTGCACTGTAAACCGGGGGAAAAAAATGTTTTGTACTACCTCCGTCCCACTTTTATTGTATTCATTTGATTTTTTGAAGTCTTACTTTTTTAACTTTAATCTTTATTATTGTTGTATAATATTTTATAAGATTTTTACCAATGAAAATATATTTAAAAACTAATTCATTCATATATTTTGCCTCAAATATTATTATATAACACAAACTAAAATATTAAAGATTAAAGCTGAAAAAGAAAAACTTCAAAAAATCAAATGAGGATAATAAAAATGGAACGAAAAGAGTATTTTTCTGGTACTTTTAAGCGGACCAAGAGCACCAATAATACTAGGGTTGTAAACGAACCGGACGAACACGAACGAAGCCTTGTTCATGTTCGTTCATTTAATTTTAACCGGACAAATAAACGAACACGAACGCTTAAACGAACGAGTATTCTTGTTCATATTCGTTTATTAAGAAAATGAAATGTTCATGTTCGTTTATGTTCGTTCATTAAGAAACTAAACGAACCTTAAACGAACATAAACGATCGAACATAAATGAACGTAGAAAAAAAACATTATCAAATTATGCATAATAGTTATGTTTATAAGTGTTGTTTTATCTAAACATACCCATAATTTAAAAAAGTTATAACAATTAAAAAATATGAATATCGAACATAAACATAATATATTTAAAAACTAATTCATTCATATATTTTGCCTCAAATATTATTATATAACACAAACTAAAATATTAATGATCAAAGCTGAAAAGGAAAAACTTCAAAAAATCAAATGAGAAAAATAAAAATGAAACGAAAAAAGTATTTTACTGGTACTTTTCTTGTAATTTTAAGCGGACCAAGAGCACAATAATAAAAAAAAAATACAACTTAATTATCTAAATCATCGAATATAGATAAGCCGTGACGTCAGCCTTCACAACCAAACAAAATCAACATCGCATCACACCGTTCCCTAGCCACCAATCAAATCATTTCCATAATTCAATAAATCCATCAAACACACACTAACACACCATCAAAAACACACACACAACAATGTCGATCAAAACCCTAACCCTAATTACCCTAATCACCATCCTCACCACCACAGTTCACGGCAACACCCCCACAGTCTACGACATCCTTGAACAGTACTCCCTCCCCATCGGCCTCCTCCCAAACTCCGTCAAATCCTACACCTTCTCACCGGACGACGGCAGTTTCACCGTTGAACTTGAACAACCCTGTTACATACAGTTTGACTATCTGGTATACTACGCAAGTAAGATAACGGGGAAACTGAACGTGGGGTCGATTACTGAGTTGAGTGGGATACAAGTGAAGAGGTTTTTGTTTTGGTTTAATGTTGATGAGATTAAAGTTGATCTGCCCAGTAGTGATAGTATTTACTTTAGTGTGGGGATTATTAATAAGAAGCTTGATATTGATCAGTTTGAGAGTGTGAGATCTTGTACGGACAATGCGCTTTGTGGCGGTTTTATTCGCGGTGGTGGTTTCAAGGTATTGTTTTTTTTGTTAAGAGGTTGTTTAAATTGGAATTCTGTTAGTTAGTTATATGGGTAATAATGTCGTAATTGGGTAGTGGTTAACGTAGTTGTAACTGTAGTTATAGACCGTAGAATGACGGAATAGCTAGTAATATGAGAGTTTAAATGAAGTCCAAAAGCTAAAGCGGATGAGGTTTTTGTTAGTTGGGTTACGTGGTGAGGGCGAGTCTTTGACTAATATGTACGTGGCTAACCTAGGTATATCTATGACCGTCTCCGACCCTTAGTGAGGTATAAACACTAAAAACTAAACACCCCAAATAGCGCGTTGCCAAACACTGCCATAGACAGTAAAATAAACTCCGGCTTTTTAGGTGTGTATTAGCTTTGTTATTTGACCGTTTGCTGAGTAGGTATGGTCACATACATTTGAATACTGAAAGTTGTGGGTTGGGGAGATTGGTGTAGCCGCTGAAGGTTGGAATTTGGGAATTTAGTTGTGGATAATGAATATTGTCTCTATTTGAGAATGTGGCCCAGGTTTGTACAGCGTATTGGCTAGTGTCTACACCTTAAGACCTGACCTATCAGGACTGGATGGCGGATACCACCTAACTGGATATGGATATCTGTCGTTTTTGGGATGGTGGAGTAGTATTTTGGACCTGTTATAAAAGCAAAGATCCGTGAGAAGTTTATTGTCTTTGTTAGATAGTGTTTGTTGGTCAATTTCCTGGTATTATTCTCTCTTTGTAGGAATCCCGCACATTATAAAAAAGGATACTTTTCCTAAACAATGGTTATTGGCGTTCTGTAATGAGTACACTAAATCATACGCTACGGCCTCTCACTGTCAATTTGTGTGCATTTTGTCTCGATATATTAGATGATGTTCCTTTTGTTTGACAATGGCAGCGTAAGAGTAGTATTTCTTCCTACATTGAGGAAACAATTTGGTCTCATGGAATTAACTTACTTAGCCAACATTATATTCTTTTATATCGAAGGACCATGCCATATTCTTGTTTCAGATAACAACTAAGACACACAAAAATTGACTCTGTTTTGTCTCCATCCTCTTAGCCCATTTTACCAATTTTACACTCATCACTTTTTGTTTAAAATGGGACTGGAGGGGTTGGGGGCAAGCTTCGTCTTGTTACTAATCTTTTTTCTGGCACCCTGAATTAAATTCATTCTTTTTTTTTAATATCCTCAACTTCTTTGGTACCTGACTTCGAATTACCTTCAAGAGTAATCCTATTTGCTAGTTTTTTTTGGCTCTTTTGCAGTGACGACTTTCATCCTGCCATTGTGGGTCAATCTGTATGTGATTCACTATATGCTTAAGTTGCCACTTCTGTTCCATTGTTCCTTCGTGAACCTATGGTGGTAGATACACCAAAGTCTTTGGTTAACATAGTAGCATATCTTTCGTTTTTCCATACGTGTTTACCGCAGCAGAGCCCCTTTGTTCTCTTCCCTCTGTTTTTTAACATGCTGATAACTAAAAAGCTCAACGACCTTTATGTTTCACATTCTATTCATTACTGATATGCTCTTTATTTTGTTCTATTGCAGCTTCCCATGGCTGTTGATGAGGTTGAAATGCTGATCACGGAGTAGACGTACCGCCTGGATATTAAGAAGTATATTTGTATCCTGTGTTCACAAGATCAGAAGCCACTGGGCTGGGCTAATAGTTAAGCCTCGTCGAGCCTCTGTATGAGTACAATGTTGTATAAGCTTTTGAAATTTCGGAACCTGTGCTAGGAAGTGTGTAATATTGTGTCAGATATCGTATTAGCTTTCCACTATGCGGTTACTATCTTGTTCTCTTGTATTAGCAACTTCTGAATGATCTTTAGTAATGTGAGTTGTCTATTATCGTCATTGTTCAAATTAATAAGTTGCGTCCAAAATTAAAATGGACGTACTTGATATATTTGACTTGTTGCCAATCATCCATTCTCATGACTGCCCTGATATGAAAGCAAGGACCGGGGATAAGCCTCGTCTTTGTCTTAGCCAGGTTTCATTTTTTCCGATCACCATGCTATTTCGAGCACTTGCTGTTTAGGTAATTAATCATGATTGACGTTAGGAACTGAATAACTCAATGTATCAACAGTTAAAGCACATTGCAGCTTATGTGAGCAAGGCGCAACATACAAAGTGGTTACATGCTTGGTCAATAGTATAGGGGCTGTGAGTGCAAAACAGCAAGAGGAATCATTATTTAACACAAACTATTGGGATATATTCCACTTTTACCCCGATAGCTTAATAACGACTGTTGGCCCGTACTAAGTTTAGGCCCGTTATCTTGTATGATACACGCATTCTTATAATATAAGGACTCCTATAAAATAAACCAAAACCTACAAGACTTCAGCAATGGCGATTTCCTTACCACAAGACGTATTACTGTTCCACATTCTACCAAGACTCCCAACCAAATCTATATCCCGTTTCAAGCTTGTTTCAAAGCAATTGTACTCGTTCTTATCGTCCCATATGTTCAAAAAGATGCATAACCGCCACTTAGACCGTCATCAAAACCCCGACAAGCTTCTCATCGTATCTGGTACATTGCCACGCAAGTTCGGCACCTTTGATTGTGAAGCACCTGATAGTGGTTTTGTTCCCAGCCGCTTTAGACGACCATTTGACGCCAAAGGTAAAAGCATCGAGTTTGTAACATCTTTTCATGGACTTGTTTGTGTAGGCATTGTAATGAATCATACTCATGATAAATACTCTGATTTAATTTTATGGAATCCTTTGACGAGGGATTATAAGACATTGTCTAAAACCAATTCTCACAAGGATTGCTACGACAGACATTGGAGAACATCTGGATTGTTTTACAGCTCTTGCGAAGATGACTACAAACTTGTACGTGTAATAAACCAAAATATATTCATATACTCATTGAAATCCGACTCATGGAGAAGAGTGATCAGTTCATTGCATGAAAGCATTAGTTTAGATACTCGTTCACAAAGTATTTGTTTGAATGGAAATCTCTATTTTAAAAGTTACAGAATAAAATTGTCAATTACAAGGTTTGACACAAACACTGAAAAGTTCGAAGAGATAGAAGGTCCCCGTGACTATGATATTTATGACGCATGGTGTGCAACTCTCATGGTTCAAGGAGGCTGCCTTCATTTTTGTGTTATGATTGATGGTGCTAGGACTGGTCTTAAGGAGACGCGTATCCATTTGTGGAGGATGGTTGAAGATGGGTGTTGGAATAGAGTGGTAAGTTATGGCGTAGATCCGAATCCGTATGATATTTGCTCTTTCAGCTCACTGTACTTGATGAGGAATGACAAATTGTTGATGCTCGATGTTAAGCATAGAACTCTTTATGAAGTAGATCTGAAAAAGATGCAGAATAGTGAAGGGAAAGAAAAGTGGTGTAACGTCGTACGCATGGATATCTCTGATCAAGTAAGATACACTGAGACGTTTGTGTCGCCAAATCTGTATATCAAGTAGCATCGATCACCATCCTACTTTTCTGACCTAATTATCAGTTCTTTTATATCTTCCGGGGGTTATAATACTATCCGCATATATTCTTCTTTAGGTTATACTAAAAAATCATATGAGTTAGCATTCAGTTAATGTATGGATTAAAAACTTTTCTAATGAAGTCTGCCTCTGTTTGTATTTATTTTTTCTTTACCTTTTTTTCAATTATCTGTCTATTCGACAGAAAGTTCATAAACTTTTTGACAGCTTCATGAGTCGAAAGTAAAAGCATTCTATCATCATTTTATTATAACCAGCCTGCATATATAAGATTTTTGAAACTTATCATAAGATGATGCCTTAGTACACATATATGTGCTCAAATTCAGGATAGGTTTGCTTCAGTCTCAAACGTGTTGGTTCTCGCCTTTGGCACTTTTGTGCATCTTGACTGCGATATGTCATTTTGTCTCTAATTAAGTAAAAGCTAAGTTGGTATTGGCTTGGGTTTGTGTTGATGACAAGGGTCAACTACTCACCTACTAATTGAATATGCATGTGTTATATATATTATCTGGTTAATTCATGGTAACTTTCGAGTTAAGTTTATTGTAAAATGATACAGTGGACGCAGACAGCATATTGGTGACATTATCACGTCATTCATGAAAATAAGATTATACTAACATATCACCATGCTGCGGTCTTATTGTGGGTAGGCTAAAGCCTCCTTTCGTCCTGTTGAATGAAAGTTGAAGAAAACCAAATTTTGATTGATTCTTCGTATATCATCAAAAAGATATTGGTGCAAAAGTGGTTTATGTTGGTTGGAAATTTGGCGAGATTCCAAATCAAACCATATAATTGTCTTAAAAGAAAAAACAAAGTACTTGTCATCATTAACTAGTATTCTAGTAATGCTATAACTGCAAACTTCTACCAATAATATAATCTTAGATATTGATTATGGTCGTGTAATGTGTTGACTACTATGTCAGTCAGGCTAGAATGTCAAAAAATTCTAAGGCACCAGAAAGTGTTGTTAGTAAAAGACGCGTCGCGGGTACAACTGTTAACAACTATTAGTAAAAACCGTTTAGGTTTTCCCCTTGGCCCCTCGTCTTTGACATGGTGGTATCAGGCTAACTATAACGAGTGTGCACTCCACACCTCTTACCCCATCATGAGCTAAACTTGTATAAGGCCTGTTGGTCTCAAGTAAAACACAATCACTTAAAATTTGTTAACACTAAAATTACCGACAAGAAGTAGAATGTTGTGTGCATGTGTGATCGGTGCGACATGTTTTGAAGAACAATTGGCTAACCTTTGATGGCTGCTGGCTAGTCTATCATCACTGTTGTTAATTAAGCTGGATACCACCATTTCTTTTTTTATTGTATTGGAGCTAATCATGTTTGAAATTCTGTTAGTTTTGTTTTTGGTTTATGTGATTGATTTGATTGGGTCGGGTGGTTGTCTGATTTCTGGACATAATTTACAGCATTAAAATGGCGTTTTAGCTGTTTGTTAAAATTGTTGCAACTAATCACAGGGGGTTCTTTTTGAGAATAGTGATAACATAAGCTAAATCTCTGCCACTAGGAACTGAATCTTGTCTCTATGTGAGAATGGTGTTCGAGTTTTTGAAGACCAATTGGCTAACGCTTTCGGGGTTAACTTCAGCACCACCTTAAGCTAAGCTGAGTTTATAGCTGTGTGTCCTTTTGGGGACAGTAGAGGATTATTTTCGACTCTTCAAAGGCGCAGAGATTATTTAGAAGTTTAATGATTTGGATATTCTTCTTATATTTGATTTATTGTGCTTGATTGCCTTGTATTATTCCCCCTCTCTTGTCTGCATTGAATGTTTCTAAAACAATTGCAGTATAATTCCTGTGCCACAACCAATCTTTTGATCATTTGTGTATATTCTTGTCTCACGTTTGAAATAGATGAAGTTCTACATGTTTGACAAAGGTGGCGTGGGATTAGTATCTTGTTCTACTGTGTAGAAAAAAAATCGATTTTATGATATTAACGTGCTTGGCCAATATAATTTTCTTCTATATCTAATGACCGTGACTATTTTACGGTGTTCACTTTTGTTATTCAAATGGGATTGGTGAGAGGTTGGCTGAAAGTATCGTCTCTTTATTACTTTGTCCGTCAGCGTGAATAAAATCAGAACTTTGTAATTTATATTTATAAGATCAATCATTTATGCTACTCTCTACTTCTCTTTTGCAGTGAGTTATCATAAGGATTTTCAAATTGTACCAGAATTGTTTGTGTTGATACACTAATCTCTTTGGTTAACAGAGTACTGCATTGATTTTTAACTGGTCACTTATGTCTGTTTGTCAACATGCCTTTAATTTCCTTTAATTAAGCTTCCAATGGCTGTTGACGAGGTTGAAATGCTGATCATTGAGTAGACGTAACACCATCGGGTCATCTTGTGGATGTAAAGCTGGATAATAAGAAGTGTATAATATTGAGCCTCTTTATGTAAAAATGTTGTGTTAGATATCGTATTATCAAAACAGCAAAAGGAATCACTTATTTAACGCAAACAACCCACATTGGACAGAATGGTAACCTAAACAATTTTCTTATTTTGTACTCGTAATAGACTTTTGGCCCGTAGGACTATAAAATAAACAAAAACCTACAAGACGAATTAACAACCTCAAGAGCAATGGCGATTTCCTTACCACAGGACGTATTTTTGTTTAACATTCTACCAAGGCTCCCAGCCAAATCCATACCCCGTTTCATGTGTGTTTCAAAGCAATTGTACTCGTTCCTTTCGTCCGATGTGTTCCAAAAGATGCTTGCCCGCCACTTAGACCATCATCAAAACCCCGAGAAACTTCTTGTCGTATCTGGTACATCACCACACATGTTTGAGACCTTTGATTGTGAAGCACCTGCTAGTGGTTTAGCTCCCAGCTGCTTTAGACTACCATTTGATGCCGAAGGTAAAAGTTTTGAGTTTGTAACATCTTTTCATGGACTTGTATGTGTAGCCATTGTAATGAATCATACTCATTATAAATACTCTGATTTAATTTTATGGAATCCTTTGACGAGTGATTATAAGACATTGTCTAAAACTCACAAGGGATGCTACTACAGAGAGTGGGTAACATATGGATTGTTTTACAGCTCTTGCGAAGACGACTACAAACTTGTATGTTGGGCAGTCT
The DNA here is from genome assembly GCA_026074375.1 of Tanacetum coccineum. NCBI lineage: Eukaryota > Viridiplantae > Streptophyta > Magnoliopsida > Asterales > Asteraceae > Tanacetum > Tanacetum coccineum. Next base: position 8,969 of record BQNB010104805.1, read on the forward strand.
TCAATAAAGTATACATATACTCACTGAAATCTGACTCATGGAGATGTTTCAATTACTCATTACAAGTTGACGACGTTTGGTATTTAAAAAGTGGTTTCGGAAGTATTTGTTTGAATGAAAATCTATATTTTAAAAGTTACGCAAAAAAAAAGTCAGTTATAAGGTTTGACACAAACATTGAAAAGTTCGAAGTAATAGAAGCTCCATTTGTGGGTAGTTTTGATGAATATAAAAAAAATGCGACTCTCATGGTTCAAAGAGGTTGCCTTCATTTTTGTATTATGATTGATGATGGTAGGACTGGCCTTAAAGAGACGTGTATCCAATTGTGGAAGATGGTTGAAGACGGGTGTTGGAATAATGTGGTAACTTATCATGTAGATAGGTATCATATTCGCTCTCTGACGCCACTGCACTTGATGAGGAATGGAAAATTGTTGATGCTCGATAACGTAGGTAGTGCTCTTTATGAAGTAGATCTGGTAAAGGAGAAGCATAGTAAAGGGAAAGAAAAGTGGTGGAGGAATGCTCCTAGAGCTCTTTATGAAGTGGTTCTGAAAAAGAAGCAGCTTAGCAAAAAGAAAGACGAGTGGTGTAAACTCATAAGCATGGGTGTCTCTGATCAAGTAAGATACACTGAGACGTTTGTGTCGCCAAATCTGTATATCAAGTAGCATCGATCACCATCCTACTTTTGTGACCTGATTATCAGTTCTTTTATTTCTTCCAGGGGTTATAATACTATCGACATATATTCTTCTTTTGGTTATACTAAAAAATCAACATATGAGTTGCATTCAGTTAATATAATGGATTAAAAACTTTTCTAATGAAGTCTGCCTCTGTTTCTAAGTTTATTTTCCTTTACCTTTTTTTTTCAATTATCTGTATATTCAACAGAAAAGCTCAGAAACTTTTTGTCAGCTTCATGGGTCAAAAGTAAAAGCAGTGAATCATCATTTTATTATAACCGGCCTGCATATATAAGATTTTTGAAACTTGGCATAAGATGATGCCTTAGTACATGTATATGTGCTCAAATTCAGGATATGTTTGCTTCAGTCTCAAACGTGTTGGTTCTCGCCTTTGGCACTTTTGTGCATCTTGACTGCGATATGTCATTTTGTCTCAACAAGAAAAACTAAGTTGGTATTGGCCATGGATTTGTGTTGATGACAAGGGTCACCTACTAATTGCATACGCATGTGTTATATATATTATTATCTGGTTAATTAATGGTAACTTTGGAGTTAAGTTTATTGTAAAATGATACAGTTGATGCAGACAGCATATTGGCGACACTGTGACATTATCAAATCAAAATAAGATTGTACTAATGTATCACCTTGCTGCGGTCTTATTGTGGGTAGGCTAAAGCCTCCTTTCGTCCTGTTGAGTGAAAGTTGAAGAAAACCAAATTTTGATTAATTCTTCGTAATCAAAAAGATTTGGTGCAAAAGTGGTTTATGTTAGTAGGAAATTTGGCGAGATTTCAAATCAAACCCCATAATTGTCTTGAAAGGAAATCAAGTACTTGTCTAGATTAACTAGTAATGCTATAACTGCAAACTTCTACCGAAATCTGATCCGACAGTAAGCGCCCGATAATATAATCTTAGATATTGATTATAGTCTTGTATTATGTCGACTGCTATGTATGTTGGGTCAGAATGTACCAAATTGATGATGAAATACAAAAGTTAAATTTTTGTATTTCAAAACATAATTCATTTATGCACAAATCAATTCATAACCAGGATACGGAGATCCCAAAAACGGCAAAACAGTCGCAAAATCAGTTCAAGTTTTCTCACCATTTGGTTCTTACATTAAATTTTGTACAAGACCTACCCCATCGCTGAATTAGCCAATTACCATCATGCCTCTCGTCTTTACTGCACAGGGAGATTCATCACTTAGCATCTTCAGTTCCTTGACCTTCCACTCATTGTTGTTCTTATTTGCAGCGAATTACTATCAATAAATCTTCTCCAGGAATTCGTTTGTTCTTTAAAAGCCCTAATTGCATCTATCACGACAATCCAAAGCAAAAAAGCTGCCCGTTCATGGATATGCTCGGCTTCCGCCACCCACCAATCATCCCATTTGTTATACAAGCCCATGTGTTAGATTCATCAGTCATGACTATCTGCTTCACTCAAGACCTCCCGGTGGGCCCCTAGTCCTTTTAAGAACCATTTCCTGTTATGTACCACACCTAGAAAAGGCACCATTGCTGTACTCGTATCCCATATAAAGTTCCACCAGTGTTTATTCGGGTCATAAACTTCCGCGGACTGTAGGGTCCGGTGTATACCCTCACATTCACCACCCGCTACATAAAGAAAATTGTTGATCACACAAGCTCCGAAAAAATGCCGTCTTCGAATCATATTGGGAGCTTTATGCCATTTATTTGTCCTGGCACTGTAGAAAATGATCCCTCTCGTAGAACCCTTATGAGGGTCTTTACCTCCAAACAGATAAATATGTACAAGGGCAGTGAGTCTGCAAGGGGAATCATAGTTCAACACAAACTACCCACAGTGTACAGAATGGTTACCTAATTACCTTCTATAACTTAATTTGTCTTTCCTAGTTATACTCTAATTATGCATCAGGATACACGGATTCTAATAATATAAGGACTCCATATAAAGTAAACAAAACCTACAAGTCTTATCAACCTCAAGAACAATGGCGACTTCCTTACCACAAGACATACTATTGTTCCACATACTACCAAGACTCCCAACCAAATCTACATCCCGTTTTATGTGTGTTTCAAAGCAAAATTGTACTCGTTCCTATCGTCCGATATATTCAAAAAGATGCATAACCGCCACTTAGACCGTCATCAAAACCCCGACAAACTTCTGGTTGTATCTGGTAAATCGCCACACACGTTTAGCACCTTTGATTTTGAAGCACCTGATAGTGGTTTAGTTCTCAGGCGCTTTAGACTACCATTTGACGCCAAAGGTAAAAGAATTGAGTTCGTAACATCTTTTCATGGACTAGTATGTGTAGGCCTTGTAATGAATTATTATGAATACGCTGATTTAATTTTGTGGAATCCATTGACGAGGGATTATAAGACATTATCGAAAACCGATTCTCACAAGGATTGCTACGACAGACATTGGAGAACATTTTGATTGTTTTACAGCTCTTGCAGACGACTACAAACTTGTACGTGTAATAAACCACAATGTATTCATATACTCATTGAAATCCGACTCAGAGAAGAGTCGGTTCATTGCATGAAAGCATTAATTTAGATGGTCGTTCGCGAAGTATTTGTTTGAATGGAAATCTCTATTCTAAAAGTTACAGAATAAAATTGTCAATTACAAGGTTTGACACAAACACTGAAAAGTTCGAAGAGATAGAAGGTCCCCGTGACTATGATATTTATGACGCATGGTGGGCAACTCCCATGGTTCAAGGAGGCTGCCTTCATTTTTGTGTTATGAGTGATGGTGCTAGGACTGGTCTTAAGGAGACGCGTATCCATTTGTGGAGGATGGTTGAAGACGGGTGTTGGAATAGAGTGGTAAGTTATGGGGCAGATCCGAAACTGTATGATATTTGCTCTTTCAGCTCACTGCACTTGATGAGGAATGATATTAAGCATAGAACTCTTTATGAAGTAGATCTGAAAAAGATGCAGAATAGTGGAGGGAAAGAAAAGTGGTGTAACGTCGTACGCATGGATATCTCTGATCAAGTAAGATACACTGAGACGTTTGTGTCGCCTAATCTGTATATCAAGTAGCATCGATCACCATCCTACTTTTCTGACCTTTTTATTTCTTCCAGGGGTTATAATATACTATCGACATACATTCTTCTTTGGGTTATACTAAAAAAATCTATGGATTAAAAAGTTTTCTATTGAAGTCTGCCTCTGTTTCTATAAAAAAAATCTTTGCCGTTTTCTACAATTATATGTATATTCCCGTTCAAAAAAATTTGTAAAACCGTTCAAAAAAAACAATTATATGTATAATTCAACAGAAAAGTTCAGAAGCTTTATGACAGCTTCATGGGTCGAAAGTAAAAGCAGTCTATCATCATTTTATTATAACCGGCATGCATATATAGGATTTTTGAAACTTAGCATAAGATGATGGCG
>BQNB010104806.1:0-23736 GCA_026074375.1 Tanacetum coccineum
CTACGCGGTTTAGCTTCTTAAAAGTAAATATTAAAAGTAAACGCGTACCGGACTAAAATAAATAGTGATCATTAATATAGTCGTACAATGACAAGAAAAAAAAAGAGAAATGTTACAGTCTCCACCCGTTAAAAGAGCTTTGTCCTCAAAGCTTAAGACCTTGTAGTGGATGACGAAGACCGATTTGTGAAAAGTTGTGGGTATTTTTGTTTGAACGAATTTCACGTTCCCAGGTGAACTCTGGACCTCTCCTAGAGTTCCAACGAACCTTAACCAATGGTATCTGGCTTTGCTTCAATCGTTTGATCTCCCGTTCCATGAATTTAACGGGCTCTTCCACAAACTGGAGTTTATCATCGACGTGAATTCCTTCTAACGGCATGACTAATGGTTCGTCAACATAACATTTCTTCAGATTAGACACATGGAAAGTATGATGAACTCTGCTCAACTCTTGAGGAAGTTCCAGCCTGTAGGCAACTTTCCCTAGTTTGGCTAACACCTTAAAAGGTCACGTATCTTGGATTCAGCATTGCCCCGCTACTGAATCGTACAACCCCTTTCCACGGTGTGAGACCTTGAGCCATAACCACCTAAATCCCCAACTTGAACTCCTCGGATTTCATTTTCCGATCCGAGTAGCTCTTTTAATCGATCATAGCACTGCATCCTTTGCCATGATCAATGACTACTTTTCCGTTGTTTCTTGGAAACAATTCGGACCAGTCATGTGAGCTTTCTCCAACTTCAGCCCACACATCGTGATCTACATTTACGACCATACAGTGCCGTCATAAGGTGCTGACTTAGCTTGCGTGATAAATGTAGTTAATATGAAAACTCGCTATGGATAAATGCCTTAAACCCATCCCTTGCCATAAAAAAATACTTGTAGATGCAACATTTTCCTTCAAAGTTTTTAAGATATTGAGGTTTTTAACAAGTTCAAGTTTTAAAAAGGTTTTGAAAGTTAGTTTGGAAGACTTTAAAATTTTTAGCGAGCTTAAATAATCCTTGCTAATGTTAAATTTCTTATCAGCACCAGACAGTTTTGTTGTTTCAACGAAATTATTATATGCAGTCAGTGTTTAGTGATTCAATGTCCAATTCTAGAGTTAAACCATTTTAATACAGTTGTTAGATACACTAGATAGTTTAGTTTAAATAATTTCAATATAGAATATAGCCTGCACTTTATTCATAAGACCATGAAGAGTAGATGACATACACGCAATCACGTATCATGTTCCCCGAAGCTTGAAATATATCTCCTAGCTCTGCCATGCACAATCTCAACAGATCACAACTACACCAAATGATGCTCAATCGATCTCTCCAATCTTCTTAAGCCTCACACTGAGCTTTACAGCTGATACAACTCGAGCATCTTCTTCTCTCCTCAACGCTTCACATTATGAGCTGACTACACATCCACCATGCTCTACCCAACAAATCTAAGACGAACTTAGTTTTAGGACAGAAGGATCCTCTCCACTGCGGCACTTCGACTCACTTCTACGCATAGACAAAGATCCAATACTGAACACATGCCTCATCTTCAGAGTGTTGTCAACAATATAAGTTAGACCAGTAGCTTATCTAACTTTTCACAGATGTTATACGACTACACGACAGCGACAACACTATATTGATAGAGTCAGGCTGCATTGATATTCTACTTATCGGTTCTATCTCAGAGATGTTTGTCTGTTATCAACGTATGCTCTAGGTGTTATACGTGACGCAGAGATAGGTGATACAGTACGTGTGGGTGTTGCGACGAGGCGAGTCAGCCTCTAGATCATGGAGACTCATTCTTGAGACTATTTAACGAATTAGGTTCATATACTACATGTGATAGATACATTAAGTGTGCTGCAGTATAGTTATCAAGTTTACGGGCTTTAGACACACATTTGTAGATTTAGGAGCAGTGGTTACGTTCCTCTCATATAGAGACTAACCGTAACATGGTGCATCGCGATGAGGGCGTGTGCGGTTATTAGTTGGAGAGACAGAGATTTATACTTTTGACTTATGAGGCACATTGTGGGAAAAAAATATGAGTGGATTGATAATATTGTAAATGGAAAGGTTTTAGATTAGGTCTATTAGATATACGCTGTGGGATATATTAGCACAGCTATATGTAGTATGTATACATGGAGCTGGAATGTTGGATGATGGATTGCGAAGTTGGCAGCGGAGGGATTTGTGTTCACAACGGATTCGGTCTCCTATACAAGGCTCAGATAGACACACTGGTGATCACTAGCTATAGATGGATTGTTTACAGAGGTCATGGAAGTGGAGCGCGCGACATTCATGCACGATTTATATGCTCGATTTTGCTTCAATGTTGACACTCACGACTATATGGGGCTGCAATTTTTAGATTTTTACTTAGGGTGATATGGGGGATTACATTCTTGAGGTGGGGTAGGGTGGATGAGTTTTTGAAGTGGGGGGTGATGATGGATCAGGATAGTGAGACTGGTTGCAATAATTGTGGGAGACTACTACATGCTTAGAGATGATGCTCAGATGAGAGGTTATCACGAGTGTGATAGATATTACATCGAGATGAGACGAATTATGCGTAGAACGAGTAGGTAACTAGTAGGGGTATCACAGGTGGAGAGGAGAGTGAGTGAGATGCTGGGAGGCACACACTTGGAGATAAGACCATCTCTAAAATAATAGAGAGCACTGCAGACACACGTTGACAGCTGTAGTGGAGGCACAAGAGTCACGGAGGTAGCATGGGATGCGAGACAGCTGCAGAGTGGAGTGGTGCATGACACACGTGTGATCACATCAGCAATCAGTAGGTACGAGTTTGGCAGATATAACTGTTGGATATATAGACTGATAACGTATTAGAGAGCATATAAATAGGACGTATCTACTATAAGATTGAGGGGAGAATGAGACTACACTATTAGTACATTACGTGCAGTGAGCGAAGGGGAACAGGCGATGTATAGTGGTCTGATATAAGTGAGTGATTGTCATCTGAGGATGATTAGATTATTAGAGAGGAGTATGATGTTGGGGAGTGAATTAGGGTAGGTGGTTATGGTTTGGTTATACTCGGGGGGTTTTGACGTCTGTAGGTGGGATGAGACTCTCATGTAGAGGTGACAAGTGGTCACTATCACAAAGTTGAGTGAGTAGACTGTTGTGGATGGTTAGATGCATATAGATGAGGTGAATGAGTGTGACGGTGTGGATAGCACAGTGGTGTGATGAGGTGTGGTACAAGGGATGAGACACATGAGTTTGTGTTCTTCTGATATACTGATCATCTTCTACAAGCAGGCAAGTAGAGCGACATTATGGACTTTAAGTTGGACGGAGAGAGGTGACTACATATGTTGACGGGAAGTGGGTGTGAGTAAACTGAGACGATACGAGATGGTAGGTTAAATAGAGTCGAAGGACTATTGAGTTTAGATATATGGGCACTATTGGTGGTATATCTGGGGAACGAGAGCTTGAGGCAGGTTATTGACACACACACACAGCCACACACTCACATGTTCTTGATACTCACACATTCTGTGAGAGGCACATTGTGAGTGAGCGAGACGTGAGATTTATAGTGAGACTGGCGGCTGAGACAGTAGAGATGATATATACAAGGGGAGGGGATTCTCAGGGGCGATCTTGTCTACGATGAGTGCCGGTGTGTACACTAGGGATCTATTGAGAACTTTTGATGTGTATAGATGAGAATAGAGTGTGGGGTATGTCTTGGAGAGAGGTATGATATTATACTGTATGTGTTTAGAGAGACATTTACACGGTGATGTTCGATTGAAGTGATTCTCACACGTGTGTGAGCACGAGAGCTTGGGCGGGAGACTAGTAGAAATTTATTTCTTCCGTTGGATCAACTGTACTGAACTGAGTGATACAGAGGTGACTGTGGGCAAGTGAGGTCACACACCAGTTTGCGATAGTAGGATATCATGTAGAATTTTAAGATGGTGCGGAGTGAGAGCTCGTCATAGGTCTTATGGACATCACGTATGCAGGTGGGGAACTCAGTGGGGATAGGAGTATATTTCTGTATTAGTTGGCCTAATGGTGAGCGGGTTCAACGAATTTTGAGAGTGCTTCATTATAGTGAGATGGGTTTAGTATGATGGTAGTGTGGTGACTTTATGACACACACATATGGACGGGGGGACATGATAGATATAAAGCAAGGGGGATGTACGCTCTTATTTGTAAACAGTGGTTATGTGTGCAGAGGAAATGGGTTACAGTGTGAGGACTGGACGCAGTGGATTCATATCTAATCTATATGATGTGGTGTTGTTTATTTGCACAGAGAGATTGAGACACAGATTACTCTTGATGCTGCTTACATATCTATGCAATACTAGTATTTGAGTAAGAGTCTAGACACGTATGAGCAGGATGTCTAGTCTGTGTGAGGCAACTGAACATTTTAGACGGACACGTTAGATCGTTGGCAGGATCATACAGGCAAGTGAGATGAGTTTCGGACACATTAGTCACACAGGGTTAGAGTCAGATTAGTGTTTCGTTGTCTCAAGAGTACAAGGTTTTGTTAGGTTAGTGAGGAGACAGCAGGATGAGTTTGGAGGTTAGTATAGGGTACAAGGGCACGTGGTGTGACACTGTCCAGGATTGGACTGATGAGAACACAGCGGGATGTAGTCAGAGAAGTCTTGAGGTGGCGTGGGTGTTTATGTTGGAGTAGAAGGAAGACTGAGACGATTTGATGTAGTTAGGAGACATTGTGAATTTACTATGGTTTAATATTGGTGTAGGTATATGTTAGAGAGATATTTATATCTGAAGTGCGAGTGTGGACACACACATATGGGGTGGAGAGCGGAGTGGAAGGATTATTCTAGTTGATCAGATAGCAGTATGATGATGGGTATATTTATTATTGACTAGGCAGATATTGAGAGTTGTGGGAGTGGTTACACGAATGTGATAGACAAAAGCACACTAGGGTGGTCTCATACCCTGTGCAGCTGCGAGAAGTCACACAGAGAGTGTGTCACATTTTATAGTTTATAGGCGTGAGTAAATTGTGTTTTTAAAATTTTGGTGAGTGAGTTATCACATCTGTTATCTAGGTCTTAAGGTGTTTTTGGTTTTGTTGTATAGGAGATGTGAAGACAAGTCGATGTGACAAGAGATAGTGGTAGGGAACAGTTTTTGCACAATCGGGTATTTTCGAACGGTTTAGCTCTATTGTGGACTGAGGGACTCAGAGTCTCTGATGACTGTGTACTCTCTGATAGAGGGGGCTAACAGTGGAGTGTCATTGATTGGAGGAATATCTATTTCTATGCAATAGATAATGATGTCTTCATAGGTTTATCAGAGTATAGAGTAGACAGCATACTTGAGTGGAGACGTTGATTTGTTAGCATTACACACACAAGGATAGATTCTGAAATTAGAGTGAATGATTAATTATAGGTCACTATCTAGATAGTCATGATGTAGTGGTGAACACATCTAGGTACTAGTTACGGCAGAGGGGGGGTAGGTCAGCGTTTGCACTGGGTGGATAGCACGGCAAACTAGGTACGGTGAACAGTAGACACACTCGGAGTCTGAGCGTTGTGTAGGTGAGGGTGAGTAACGTATGGTGAAATTTTAAGCAGAGTGGGACAAACGGGAGTGGCAAGTTTGAGGTGAACTGATCTATTAGGTGGATTATAAGAGTCTTGTAGTTCTGTCCGATTTCTTTAGGAATTGTATCAGTGATCAGACAGATCACAGACGATGGGAGAGCCTCTCTGGGGGTGGAGGGGGAATATTTTTGGATTTGGGGATGGAAGTGTGGGTTTTTGTTATAGGTGGGATGAGATATAGTAATAGACGAGTGTCTTTCGACACACTCACACACGTTCTTTACTAGTCGAGACAAGGAGATTGTAATGTTTGTAGACTCTGAGTTCTACGTACTAAATGAAGGAGTAGGTTGGTTGTTCAGTTGGGGTTAGGGTGGAACATTTTAGATATATGAGTTAGTGTGTATTGTGATGAATCGTTGTGAGAGAGGGGAGTGAGATATGACATAATGTGAATAGAGTAGAGTACGGAAATGAGAGTTGGAGTATTGTGTTAGTGTTAGTTGGGTGGGGGTGATTGGGATAGAACGTTGCATAGGTAGTTGGACAGCTTATCATTATGGAGTGTATCTCAGAGGGCGAGATGAAGTAGAGGCGACACTTATCTATGTAGATATAAGAGTGAGTCTTATGTTGTGTAGTAGTTCGGGATGTCTAGAGTGTAGATGTATATTTTTATTTCGCTAATCAGAGGATTCGAAACTAGTCGTCTATGGACGACGTGACAATTATGAGAGGGAGGAGGCAGACATTGATGTAGACAAAGATAGGAGAGGACATTTGCAGAATTAGGATGCTAACACACCAATGCAGACGCAGATGAGCACGATGTTGGAAAGAGGTGACAACAACGACACAACTGTTCAACAGGAACACACATCGGCGTAGCGAGATGTGGAGTCTGGACGACACGTGACACGTGGTAGAGATATGGACACGACTTGGACAGGGACCATCACTTGATATCACTATAGGGTTACACTAAATAACACAGTGCACAGCAAGTTGTAGTAGACAGGGTGAAACAGAACACTTTAGTGACGCGCAGGAGGGCACACTGTGGTTGAGTGCGATGTGGGTGTGGAGGTGAAAAATGGGATCACCATTTTCACACAAGTCTTTTGAAGGGATTTATGATCAACACACATTGTCAGGGAAGATCGATCTTAGTGTGGGACCACAGGAGGGTGAGATAATAGTATGACGTAGGATAGTGTAGTGTGATGGGTGCTCTCTTAGAGGATAGGGGATAGGTGGATTTGTGAAAAATGTAGGATGAGGGAGAGCAGATATGGAGTACAAGGGTCACAGTGTGTTAAATGGTGGTAGGCGGGTGCTAGGACGAGACATATTGCTGAATGGTGTGAACATGGAGAGAGTGTTTGGGAGAAGTCTAGTTATTGTAGAAATTTGTGGAGTGGCGAGAGTAGGTGTGTTATATCTAAGCGACACACTCACATGAACATCAGAAGTGATGAAGGGAGGTAGGGAGATCAGTGACACAGGACACAGAGAGTGATGGTGGAGAGACTATACACAGTGGGTCTGTGTGTGGTGTGGGAAGATGTGACAGACACATGACAGTTTGATTGTGAGGAATTAGATAGTGGATATGAAGTTAGGGAGGGGGAGGGATGTGGGGGGTTGGGGAATGTTTGGGGGATTTGGAATAGGTGGAGGGGATTTAGGAGGAGGGGATGGGGATAATTTAGGGGTATGTGATGGGTGGAGAGGGGGTGGGGTTTAGGATGGGAGTGATAGGTCTAGGTTAAAATATGATGAGTTACTTTTAGTTACTAAGAGATGGTGTTAAGAGAGGAGTGAGTGGCACATATTAGAGTGGGAGTTGGATACGTGTGAGAGTGTGCGAGCGCGCGCGTGTGTGTATGTAGGTGAAGATGAGGGGGGCAGTGGAGATAGGAATTGGATGGGAAGTGGAAGGTTAAGTTGGGAGGTGATGTAATGGAATAATTGATTTTGATATAAGTAAATGTGGGATTATGGGGATTTATGATTAAGGTTGATATTGGGATATTAAATATTGAGTGAGTGTGGGTTTTAGGTAGATGAGGATTGTATAATTGGATGTCAGGTAATATGAGGATGAAAGGGTTGGGGATTTGGGGGTACATTACGTGATGGGTGATCATGATGTATTCTGAGATTGACACACAACTAGGAGATTGAAGTATTCTGAGGCGATGGAGAACTACATACACGGACAAGAGGTGTGAGAGGACACAACAATATGGTGGATTTCATAGGGTGCAGGATCTACACATACCAGACACATTATATATCAGTGGGGTGGATGCGCGTGCGTGGACTTTTCTGAGTGGAGTGGACTCATTGGCTTAAGGAGGTGGTAAGTGGTTGGGATTGGATAGATCTCATCAGTGGAATCGGAACACCTATTATGTGCGAGGATGTAGTTGGGATTGGAGGTGTTCTGTGTGTGGGTGTGAGGACGGGTGTTTTGGGGGGTTGTGATTGATTGGGGGTTTTTGATTTAGATTAAGTGGTGGGGATTTTGGGGGGATATTGATTAGTGGTGGGTATTTGAAGGTTGGTTTGGATTAATTAGTTTAGTGGTTAGAAGTATTTGAATGTTTTGATTGTTTGTTTGAGGTGGGGAGGTTAGGAGGGAGTGGTTTATGATTTTTGAGTTGATTAAGGTTTGGTTTGATTGAGAAGATTGGTTTGTGTTGAATTGTGGGGTGTGGATGTTGTGGATGGGGGGGGGTGTTTGTGTTTTGATGGTGTTGGGGTGGTGTTGTTTTTTAGTTTGGTGGTGTGAGTGTGGGTTGGTGTTTGGTTTGGGGGTTGTGTTTGGGTGTTGGAGGTTTGGGTTTTTGTATTGGGGATTGATGGGTTTGTGGGTTTTGGGGTATTGTTATTTGGGTGAGTTGTGTGGAGGGTTGAGTTGAGAGTGGGATGTTTGGTGATTGGTTAGTGGTGGTATGGTGTGGGTGGGGTGGAGTGGATTAAGGTTGTAGTGTATATAGGAAAGAGGAGATTTTAGGTTAAGTTGGTGGATAGATGTTGGGGGGTTGGGGATTGGTTATAGTAAAGGTTTGGTGTCTGGTGGGGGGGGTGTAAAGGGGAATTTAGAATTGTGGAAGTGGTAGTGTGGGGGGGGGGGGGGGTGGGTTGGGGGGTATGTTGGTGTGAGAGTTGGTATGTTGGATAGTGGTTAGGAGATGAGGAGAGTGGAGGAAGGTTTGAGGGTTGGGGGGGGGAGTGGTTAGTGGTTGATAATGGTAGTAGGGTGGTAGTGGTGGTGGTAGTGGGGTGGTGGGGGGTGCTCTGTGTGGGGGTGGTGGAGATAGTGTGTGGTAGAGTATGGATTTGTGAAAGGTAATGGTATAGAGAGGTGTTTTGTTATGGAGTTTGCGGGTGAGGGTTTTGGTTTTTGGTTAGAGGGTTGGAGATAGAAGAAGTGTAAGGTGTGAGAAGAAATGTTGTGGGAAAAGAAGAGTATTAAAAAGGGGGGGTGGGGGGAGTGTGAAGTGTTTGGTGGAGTAGGGGAAGTGGTGGTAGAGGGGGGGGTGGTATTAGTAGTAGTAGGGTTGGTTGTGTAAGGGTAGGTGGGGTTTAAGTAGTAGTTGTGAGGGGTAAAAGGGTTTGGTAGAGTGGTGGGAGCGACAGGATTACAGTCTTTTATACGTTTGATAACTGAGTATGAGGGTATTTTGATGAGTGTAGAGCATCGAAGTTGTTTACTCGTCTTGTCGCAGGTGCCATGATACGTCTAAACACACGGAAAAAACGTGAGGTCATAAATTATGACAGAATAGTAATAATGTAAATGGATAACAACACAAGAGAGTATATATACAACATAACACATGCTATTTCTTTTAAAACTTTGAAAATTTTTACATGAAATATTGTTCTGATTACACAAAATACATACAAAAGATCTAAGGCTATGCTAGCGGGGAAAAACCCCTAATACTTAACATGACTATACAATGACCTAGCAAGATAAGATAACATAAATCACTAGACGTGACTGTCCGCATCCCCTGAAGCATCCTGGTGATCCGGAATCCTAGCATCTGGTGCTGGCTGTCTAGCTCTCCCGCTTTCCTCGCATTCTAATCAACTCTGGTCTGCATGTCGCCCATACTCTCGCCTACATGTCTCTCAACACACGGAGAGTCTCTACCATCTATGCCTGACGCCTACGGTCAGTCTCATCAAAGCGCTGTCCTATCATCAGCCACTGCATTCTAAAAAAGCGTAGTCCAAGTACCTGAATTGTGTCTTAATAAGAGTAACCTGCAGCTATAGCTGTGTCTGTGTGCTAGAATGGGTCTCGTGAGCATACACATGATCACGTTTGGTCTGAGCACCCTGATGGGTCGCCTAACTCAAAATCCTATCGAGTGAGCCCCAAGCCTCTCGAGATGCATAGGCCTCCTCTTCACACCATCCATACTGTCTCCTGGAGAGTCATCCTATCCCTCATAAGTAAATCGACCCGCTGCGAGTCCATATCGACTCGATGTGATATACGAGACCTACTATCCTGAGCATCCTCTAGTAAAGCATACAAGTCCTGTGTATCATGCTCATGGAGCTTAGCAAGCTCTGTGACCCTAGTATTGACCTCTCCTACGGTCATAGGTGCTATCTCTGGAAGTGCCTCTGTCGGATCTACCCAAGTATCCCTAATCCCGTACCCAACATCCCTAATCCCATGTCGCCTCTCTTTAGCATCTACCGTGCTAACAAACCCATAATCTATCCTTCGACCTCTGGTAGGTCTAGCAGTAGAACTTTCTCCGATCTCATATCTGGAGCCTAGAGTGGACAAATGCAACCTCTTGCGGGGAGGTTGCTCAGACTCGGGGATATCATCCCTACGGTCAACAGGTAGTGGTATGTATAGAGATGGTGGTAGTGGTGGTAGTGGAGGTGGTGGTAATGCGGCAGTAACTACATCAATGAGAGCCTGGGTGGATGTTATCCTGAGTGCCTGGATTTGGGTTAGACACCCAGATGATGGTGGTAAAGGTGGTGAATGTGCAGGTGGGGCCGTGCACCTAGCAAGGCGCTCCCCTGCAGAGGGTGGTGATAGTGAGATAGGTGGTGATGGTGATGGAGTAGTCATGGTCAGAAGTCTCTCAACCTCTGCCTCTGGTGGAAGGGATATGGAAGTCTGGGGTCGGACGGTAATCCTAGCCCCAATAGTAATGTCAGTGGAGGGTGGTGGTATAACAGGCTCTGTTCCCTCAGGTGGGAAAACAGGCTCATCAGCAGGTATGACGGTAGTAGAGTCAGCCGGAGCTAAGTGCTCCTCCTCCTCCTCGTCCTCCTCATCCTCCTCGTCCTCATCCTCATCCCTGGCGTCATCCCTAGATGAATCGCCGTCATCATCATCTCCATCATCTCCCCCGTCCATAGGATAGTCAACCGGACCATCCTCTGTCTCATCATCCTCGTACTCCTCTGGATCCTCCTCGGGATCCGACTCAGTAACATATCCGGGTGACTCAGTAGTAGGTGAATCAATAGGTGGTAATGGCTGTTCCTCAGCCGGAAACTCATGGTCATCCTCCAATGGTATATACTCGGGATATATAGGCTCTGGCACGTAGTTAGGGTCATGTGCCTGTATGAACATTGGCTCACGCTCATCATGTCCCGAGGGATATAGTGGTGTATGTGGATCCTCTGGGGTTGGTATGTTAATCCGGTGGATGGTGGGGCTATTGACTGTATCGGGATTCCGTCGTATTCCTAATACGAATGACCCGTGGAATGCCTCCTTCAGATACCTCCTCATCATCGGCTCCCCAGAAGGCTTGCCCAGGCTCAGAGTCGGTGTAGACGGAAGTGTAGGTAACAGTAGATGTCGCAGAAGACATGATTACTGCAAAAAGCAAAATAACTTATATAAGTATTACTTATAGGAAAGATCGATATTGATATGTCTGTTAGCTTACATAATAAAGATCTTTATTGTAATATACGTATTATCATTTATATACCACGTATATCAATCATGTAAGCACTTAGTACCCTACTAATGCTAACGCGATGCCATGTCATGTAAGCTTATTAATGCGCAATGATGTAAAACAAGTAATGCATGGTTGTGTCCTTCGCAAATCCATTTTGTGAATATAGTATTTGAAAATGGTTATATCCTGATCAAATTTTTTGACCTGATTCTCTTAATTGGCTCTGATACCAATCTGTATCCCTCAACTTCTGAGGCACGCGCTGGAATGTTAATATCGACGGCGTTACATTTATTGGGTCAATAGCATAAGATATGAGAAAGACCCTAACGTGTTGTGTCGTTTGAAAAATATACATTGAATTAAACAAAATACTTGTTTGTTACATAGCCCTGGCACGCCCGCATCTCTTCTGCGCCGACTCTCACTCTCGCTCGCTCTCTCCTCCCTCTCTGATTTCGGTTTTTTTTTTTTTTTTTTATCACTTTTTTTTTATAACAATTGTATTATTTTCCCCAAAATGTAATAAGACCCCCAAATCTTAAGTGTTGACTCTTTTCAATTTATTGACTTCCAATGTTCACCTTATGCTTATGACCTGAAAAAACTTGCTATAAAACATCAATACATAAAGTTGTGTGAATTCATAGGTTTATGTAAATTCAATGGTAGGACCGCAGATTCCAGAAGTGTATGATTAAGCAACAAATGCAAACATCATAAAAAGTAATTACGTTTTCCTAAGCTCATGACACTGAAGCTCGACATAAATGAATGCAAATATATATTTGCCAACAGGTGTCCGTGAATGATGTGCTAACCCCGCAACATCCCAAATTCGACATGGTATGCGTTCGTTCCCAGTGATAGCTAGTCACCCGAACGGGGATTGTCAATCCCTAATAGATCTATCCATAACATTCGCGCCCACACAATGTAATTCCCAATCACATCTATGCAATTAACAGTTCATGATCATGGACATAATGGGTTATGGTAACTCAGGCAAACACGTAATCATGGTATAAAATGTACACTTGCGTCCAATTTGTAAAACAAAGCATGCTCTCACCCCAAGGATGTAAATCATTTAAATAATTGTAAAACATGGGGCTATGAACTCACCTGAGTGAATAGTCCTCTGGAAATTGATAATAGATATCCAAGTATGAATCACACCGTCATATACCTAAGTAAATACGGCCAATCTTAGTCTACAAGTTTAGGCTAAAGACTCAATGTATAAACTACAATAAATTTGCTAGTTTATATATACTGTTATCACTTTAGTCCCTAGGTTTATAAAATATAAACATTTACACTGTAAACCCTTTAGTTTTGATAATTACATAATTAGTCCTTTAAGTTTACAAAAATGAAATTTAGGTCTTTATAGTTACTACTGGTAGATATAGTCATTCCTACTGGTAGTATATTTGTTACTCCTGGTAGTATAATGTTGTCATTAGTACTGGTAGTACCATAATGGTTACTACTGGTAGGTATAGTCATTCCTACTGGTAGCATATTAGTTACTCCTGGTAGTACAATGTTGTCATTAGTACTGGTAGTACCATAATGGTTACTACTGGTAGGTATTGTCTTCTACTGGTAGCATATAGTTACTCCTAGGTAGTACCATGTTGTCATAGTTAGGTAGTACATATGGTTACTACTGGTAGATTTAGTCATTCCTACTGGTAGCATATTAGTCCGAGTAGTACAATTGCATTCGTTAAGCTTATTTAAGTTTGCTTTAAGCTGTTTGGCTCATTGATAAGCTCGGATGAGCTTATTTTGAGCTTATTGGGCTCGTTGGCCCAACAACCATTTACTGAAAATTAGTACCAAGGTCCATTAATGTTCGTTTGGTTTTTAAAGGGTATAAGGGCCTATATAAGTTTCAATGAGCTCGTAGGTTGCCTTAATAAGTTCGTAGAGCTTATTACCACTTCGTGGGCCCTACTGTTGGGCCTGTTGGGCCCGAGTGTGGACTGCGTGGGTTAAACGAAGCCATTAGTGGCCCGTTATATGATCTAGTACCTCTTAAGACTCGTTAACAATCTAGCAAACCAAATGTGAGCTTATTTTGCATGCATAGGGTCGTGTTTACAAGAAAGTTTACGTATAGTTTTCTTACCATTTTGTGTATAATGTATATTGTTTACGTCGAAGTCGAGTTTTCATATAAATAAGGCACTTAAGCCCCTGGAGTTTGACTATAATCCTCTTTGTACTGTGTTTTAAAATAGGTCTTTGCACCACGCAAGTATAAATGTTACATATATAGGTTTGCGACCATATATGGGTCGGGTGACACAGTCTTGAAATCAAGCGATAATTAAACTATGAAATTTAAAGTATCGTAAGAGACTTACAAGGGTCCTTGAGTTCTTGGTTTGAGTAATGAATGTGTAGAATGCTAACCCTTCGTGTAACCCTTATGCACCCGTTGTACAAACCTTTGCTAGGTTTGTGGGTTCAAATGAATGAAGTAGAAGGTGTTTGTTTGCGTTTGATGACTCCGAACAAGGAAGCCATATATGGTTTAGTTGTTGAGAGTGTTTAAGGAGTGTCTATTTTTGTGAGTTTTCAAGAGTATCAATTGGTGAGTATGGATGTGTGATTTATAGGCAAAGAATGCTAGTTACTCTCCTAGTTACTAACAAGACCAAACCGTTTTGTTTTGTCCTAACCTTGTAGTTTTAGTGGGTTTTTCTAGTTAGTTCAAACATGTTGCTGCTAAACACTAAGAACAAGCTTTAATTAGTCAAGTGTTTTGTACAAGATTTGGTAGTTTGGAAATTTAAGGATTATTGTGTGTTTCTCCTTGTTAAAGTGGCCTATAGGACTCAAAAGGGATGAATTGGTTATTATAACCAAGTACATTTGGCTAGTAGGGGACCTTAAGTACTATTCTTAATTAGTTTGAGGATTGTCTAGTACTTTAGGATTTATTTAAAAATTTGGATTTAGCTAGTAACCCAAGAGATTTATGTGGGCTTTATATTGTACCCACATTGGCATTTTTTGTTATCTACACAAAGATTTGGGTCAAGTTGTGTTTAGGCTTAATTAGGCATAGGTTCCGAGTTCTAGGTAATTCTAGGTATTTCCTGAGGTGCGTTCCAAATGTATTTATCGCGAATTCTTAACCTTTTTACGTGAGCACATAAATATAAAAATACGCAACGTACATAATTTTCTTCCTAGTAATTATGCATTTTATTTATTTGATGACCGTTTACATTCATTGATTATTTTTAGTCTACGCGATTTAGCTTGAAAGTAAACATTAAAAGTAAACGCGTATCGGACTAAAATAAATAGTGATCATTAATAGAGTCGTACAATGACACGAAAATGAGAAATGTTACAATTCTATTCAAGGCACAGTAAATATTCCTGTGTGTATAAAATAATGATTACAATTACTCTAAGTTTATAAAACCGATGCACTATGTACCCATCGTTAGTGTCCCCTCCAAGAACACCCGGGCAGTAATGAAAACCATATGTACCCATCACAGGTGTCCCCTCCAAGAATACACCCGGGGAGAAATATGAATATGTTACCCTTCGCAGGTGTCATCCAAAAGAACACCGGCTAGTTAGTAATAATATGTGGCCCCTCGCAGATGTCCCCTCCAAGAACACCGAGCAGTAATGAATATGTGCCCCTCGCAGGTGTCCCCTCCAAGAACACCGGGCAGTAATGAATATGTGCCCCTTATAGGTGTCCCCTCTAAGAACACCCGACCATTTACTTGTAGTTATCAGTTCAATCCGCTTAAGCTAATCCGTAATCAATTCAAAACTAAAGTATGTATTTGTGACCAAATATGAAGTCAAATTAATGTTATCCATAGGAATATGTAAAATGAGATGCCAAACCAAATTTGTAAAAATGAACAAGGAACAAGCATTAAGTCAATCAGTGTGACGAATTTGCAACAACATGTTTCAACCCAAAAATATAGTCAAAACTAGTAGAAACATGGGGCTATAAACTCACATTGATGTTGTAGCACGATTTGCAGAAACTGCACATTTTAAGCACTAAAACAACAAACGGAAAAAAAAATCCAGAAACGGCTTGATCAAACGTTGCCGGTTTTATCTTAACGGCTTAAGACCGACTAGCCTGGATTAATTGTATTTGGGTTTCCCGATGAATGGTTTCGTCAACGCGACACGGTGATAAAGATTTAGATTTCCAAGTTGTAATAGTTTGGTGGTTGGTTAAATAAAATAACTCGAAAGTAACACAAAGTTATGTTAATATTTTTCCTGTAGTAATAATTACATATGGAAAAATCAACAATTATATGACTATTACGTGTATTATATAACAAAGGATAAACAATCCAAGCTTAATATGGAAGTATTATAATACTTTGCATGTATTATATAAGGAGTGAGTAATTTTTAATTTTTTTAAACTAAATAGTTTGTCACGTTTTCGGATATCAGCACTTAATTAAATAAAAAGTTCTTGCATAGGTGTAAACGTACGTTTTAAGGTTATAAATTATGTCAAACGATGTCTGTATAACTTTTACAATAGTTATGGTGTTATCTTCTAGTTGATAAATATAAAATATAAAATAATATTTATAACTTGTATTTCTCCTTCTTGACGGGTTGTAGCTAAAAAAATTGTCTCATTGTAAAAGTATAGTTTTCGTTCGTTTTTCAGGTTATTGTATAATGCATTTCAATAATCTTAAAACTATATAACTTCATCCTTTTATCGGGTTTCTAAGATAATAGAAATTATAGATTTTTCGGCATGATCTATTCGTTATACCACGTTTCCCATTTTCGCAAAACTCAACGTTTTCCCTTAATCAGTATATGTTGCAATTATTCGCGTTTCAATATTTCAAACACCCGCGTTTTTTTTGCTATCGTCGGTTTGAGTATAATATGTATTTATATGTTTATTATATATATTATTTATCTAAACTAACAAAAATAATAATATCATATTTATTTTAACATTTAAACACATATATCCGGTTTTATATTTATAAAAGCTTACGATTGTATTTCATTTGTTCGATTTGTATAACCAAACGACCTACGGCTGTTTCGCAACAACCAAACTCCCTTTTTAGCGTTTGCTAAACCAAACGGCTACCCTTGATGTTTTCTTTGTTAAACCCAAAAGCACCTTAGTGGGATTTCTGGCTTAACCAAAACATACCCTTATACATTTCTGCTCACCCCAACACGGCCCGCATACATTTCTTTATTTAACCAATAGACTAGTCGCTTTCTACTAACTACCAAAACACACTCTAAGCTGTTTACAACAGCCAAACGCACCCTTGCTGCGTTTAACAAAACCAAATGCACCCTAATATGTGTTACTAACAACCAAACGCACCCTATTCGTGCTTATAAGAAAACCAAACACACCCTACGGCTCAGAACCAGATCCAAACGCACCCTAAGGGCTGTTTTAAACCCCAACGCACCCCTATAGGTTCTGGTGTCGATAGAAATCCATCGCACCTTAATGTTTTAAAACCCAACCGCACCCTTGTGGTGTTGAACCCATGAAACCAAACGCTCCCTAGGCTGTTAAGAACAGCCAAACGCACCCATGTGGGCTGATACAAACCAACCGCACCATGATGGGTTTTTATTAAACCCAAAACGCACCCTAAAAGTTGCCAAAACTCCAAAACAAAACGCACCTCGTGGATGTGGTGGGTTCAAAACAATACGACCCTAAATCTGTGGTTTATAATGAACCGAACCGAAACGCACCTTCGTGGTGCCGAATCGAAAACCAAACGCACCCTTGTGCTTAGAAAGAAAACCGAATGCACCCTTGGTGCAGCCACAACCGAACGCACCCTCTTGTCCGAGGGGTTATAGGCGCGGGCGGCGCAGATCTTTCGTCTGGTGGTGGGGATCGGGTAGATCGGGTCGATGGGGGATCGGCTTTTGGACTTGTCGGAAACTCGCCGGAAAAAAGTTTTTCAGGGTGGGCCCACCGAGGCGGTTGGTGGCCGAAATCCGGCCGGAGGTGGTTGCCGGAAAAATTGGAAAAGAAGAGAGAGCATGTGTGTGTGTTTTTATAAGAAGTGAAATGAAAAAAAACATGTATAACTTATATATATATATATATATATATATATAAATATAAAAGTTATAAAATAATGTGTCAAGTCACAAATAGATGGAGGTTCATTTTGTAAATATTTTTACAGGGACTAAAAGTGTAACTTTTGGTAAATATTGGTTCGGGACTCGTTTAAGCCTCTTAACGGATGATTTAAAATACGAAACTTGCGCCATTGCGTTCCAAATAATTTCTCCCATTAAAAACGAGTATTTACTCGACAAAATTTTTCTTAATCGGTTTATAAATTTATTTAAATGTCTTATTATTTATGTGTTATATTTTGATAAAAATTTGTACTGTAAATGAATCTTTAACTAACGAATATTTGGATCTTCAACAAAGTCACTAATAAATGATGACTTATTTTTATTGAATATTTTTATTTAAATTAAAAGTGTTAATTAAATATTAATTTAATTATTTTCTTGTTTCTATAATCTTGCCTGAGGGGAATTTCAGTCACTTTTGTACTGTTTTTCGGATCTCGGTCAACTATAAAAGTTTTCTGTCCGGAATGAGTTTTCATCAATTGCTTTAGAGTCCGAGTTGTGAAAACATGATTTAGTGGTTCGTTTTTGATAAGTCAGCTTATGAATAACATATATCTTGTTCGTTTTCAAGTCAAATAAGTTAAAAATAACTTGCACATGAGAGATGTAATAAAAAAAAAAAAAAAAAAAAAAAAAAAAAAAAAAAAAAAAAAAAAAAAAAAAAAAAAATAATTATGATTTATTATTTAAAATATGTTTCAAAAATTTTACCGGTCACGCGGTAATCGCTTTTACGTGACAATAAAAAACCAAAAGTCAAAAAGTCAAGTCAGACCCAAAGAGTCAAAGGTTAAATGGTCATTTAAAATTTTAAAAATTATCGGATGTTACAGTACCTACAATTAAAAGAAATCTGTCCGAGATTTAATTTGTGTTAAACCGATTTTTGTGTGACCAAAAATGATTTTAAGATTTAATAAACCAGGTTTTCTAAACAGACGCTGGATTACTTTAGTTCAGAAAAATTCGGTGTTTCGTCACTTCTCTACTTATACCAAAAAATTTTTGTAGGCCTTGACCAGGATCATTTATCATCAAAATAGGCATCTCAAAAAAATATCATTACAGATCTTATGATATAACCGCGTTATAAAGAAAGTCTCTTAATAGTGAAAGCATCGAAGGAGAAAGTGTAGTCGCGTGAGTATGCTTAGTAGACAGTTTTTGAATTGTTCCCGGGCAAAGTCTCTGGTTTCTGATATCTGTAACGTTCGATGATTAATAACGGCGAGGCTAATTTGAGTAAGTATCCAACTTTACTTTAGGCCGTACTATTGATGTTATCGCGACCTAAGGTTTCGTACTAGTCGCCCGTAATGATAGTCCGACTATCTCTTTCGTCGGATATTCGTTTATCTGGTTTAAGAGTGGGTTGCATTAATTTGGATAAAAGTTTTTGTACCAGCTAAGCACTCCTGGGACCAACAACAACAACCATAACGACAATAACCCTAACAAATGGTGATGGGA
Organism: Tanacetum coccineum; assembly: GCA_026074375.1. NCBI lineage: Eukaryota > Viridiplantae > Streptophyta > Magnoliopsida > Asterales > Asteraceae > Tanacetum > Tanacetum coccineum. Next base: position 19,262 of record BQNB010104806.1, read on the forward strand.
TGCAAAGAGTGAGGACATTCGAGAAACAATATCCCCAGAATAAAGTTCAACAAATGAGAGGAGCTCGCGGGAGAGCTTATGCGATGGACGGCGGAATATGGTACTCAGTCGTTAGTTCGAAGATGAATCAACTCCATTAGCTCAAGTGTGTAACAAGTCTGTTAGTTCCACGAACAGTTCGTGATTGCAAGGATTTGCAACGGCAAAAGTAATATCTTAAGAATGAGATCATGTAGTTCCAAGTGAGGCCTTAAAATTCTATTGAGTCGTAAGACACGATTGTGTTTCTAGACCTTCTTAACGGATTCCAGTGATTGTCGGGTTCGAGTTCATACTCGTTTCATATCGGATACCATTAAGCCCACTCATTTATAATTCATTACTTACATAAAGGAGGAGCGTCCTAATTTATGTAAGTAAGAGATGATAAACTTATGGTTCGGTGATTTACAATTTTTTTATTTAACTGAAGAGGCGTCCCAATCCTTTCAAATAAAGAGATTATAAATCATCCTACTTAATAATTTCCAATTCAATACGCGTACTCACATAACCTTCAAGGTGATGGATAACATGACAATGCATGTGCTTAAATGAGTATAGGACGAGTAATTATAACTCCTCTTCGGAGACGAAAAGTAAAACAATCAAGTGAGATCGACGTAGAGTTCAAGATAGTTAATGAGTACTCGGTTAGAGTAAATAAGATAAAGGTCTTCATGAACGAGTTACCATAGCAATTATCGTATCAATCCTCCTATTACAAGTCCCGCCCATACAAGACTTGTAATACTTAGATTCACACATAATTCCATGTAAACCAAAGCTGTGACGGGTTTCGTATAAAACGATGACGTATAAGGTTATGTAAAAATTTAGAGGCCATTGTATAACTTACAATGTCTGAGAACGAAGTGAGACCATTGTGCAACTCACAATGTCTAAGGAGTAAATTGAGACCATTGTGCAACTCACAATGTCTGAGGTGTAAAATGAGACCATTGCGCAACTCACAATGTCTGAGGTGTAAGTTCCAGTATTTATATAAATAACTTTTATATAAAAACAAACGTAAAATAACCGCAAGAGAAGGTAAGTATATATATATATATATATATATATAAGTTACGTAAGCACGTAATGCAAGCAGTTAAGCAAGTAGTGTGTATGTACTTTGAAAATGTTTGCTGTGATGCAATGCTTGTGAAAACGGTTATAGTCTAGGGTAAAATATGCAACCTAGTTCTCTATAAACGAGCTCAGTGCTATGATACCATCTGTTTAACACCCCAAAAATGTGTCTCAGCGGAAATGGTTCGGGGGCGTCTATATATTCATAATACAGGAGCTTCTAGATACAAGAGTACGAGCTCTAAAAATTGTGTCGATTTGAAAGTAAATCTCGTTGATTTCCTTGAAATTGATAAAACATTTGTCCCATAATTGCATCACAATGAAAAGCTTGAAAACAACCAACGAGATTTGATCATTTGTATGTAAGTTGGAAATCCTGAATGAAATCTGTAAAATTTAGACTCCAGTGACATAAGTAGGCCAAGATCGAATTCACCTGTGAAAAACATGCTTAAAAGGTAACATAAAGTTGGTGTAGTTCATTCGTCTCTCCGCGCGCTCGTCTGGCTCTCTCTCTCTGTTGAACCAAAGAGCGAGCGTAAAGCGTGCGTCTGCCATTTAAATCACTTAAATGTCCTTCCAAAATGTATGTATGATTTTTAGAAATCAAATAGTTTTGTAAAGTAGCACATGCCTATTTCAATCACCAATTGTTACAAAAAAGTGCCGAAAATTTTCAAAGCATGCATGATATATATATATATATATATATATATATATATATATATATATATATATATATATATAATATATATATATATATATTATATTATATACCACCAAAATGTTTCAATGTATGTTATTGCCACTTAATTTAAGGACGAAAATATTCCTGTGTGTATAAAACAATGATTACAATTACTTAAGTTCATGAAACCGAATGCACCTAGTGTTCCCCATCGTAGGTGTCCCTCCAAGAAAACACTGGGCAAGTAATGAAAAAACCATTGACCCATCACAGGTTTCCCCTCCAAGAAAATGCCGGGCAGAAATGATTGTACCCCTCGCTGTGTGTCCCTCCATGAACAGGGCAGAGTAATGAATATGTGCCCCTTGCAGTTCGTCCCACTCCTCAGACACGGCGAAGGCGGCAGTGAATGAATATGTTCCCGCGCAAGGTGTCCCCTCCAAGCAAACACGGGCAGTTGTATTTGAATATGTGCCACTTCGTAGGTGTCCTCCAAAGAAACAACCGAAGCATTTACTTTTAGTTTTCAGTTTATCCGCTTAGCTAATCCGTAATCATTTCAAAAATAAAGTATGGTTATTGGACCAAATATGGAATTTCAAATAATTTCTATCCCATAGCGAACTATTTAAATGAGTATACAAACCAATTTGTAAATGATCATGTAACAAGCATAAGTCAATCATGTGAATGAATTTGCAAACAAGCATGTTCTCACCCCAAAAATATATGTAAAACCAGTAAAACATGGGGCTATAAACTCACATTGATGTTGCAGAACGATTGGCGGAAATGCACATTTTAAGCATAACACGAACGGAAACCAGAACGGCTCGACCCAAAAGTTGTGGTTTATCTTAAAGGCTAAGACCCACTAGCCTAGGATAATGTATTTGGGTTTTCTGATGGATAGTTACATCAACGCGACACGTTGATAAAGATTTAGATTTCCAAGTTGTAATAGTTTGGTGGTTGGTTAAATAAAATAAATCGAAAGTAAACGCAAAGTGTGTAATATATTCCGTATATATTACATATCAAAAATGAACAAATATATAATTCGTATCATGAATTATATAACCTCGTTAAACAACCGAAAGAATAATTCGAAATGTATATAATACACGGCATGTATTATATATAAGGAAAGTACTATATAAGAGACGTGAGAATAATAATTAAAACACACATTTCGACACGTGTTCGGAAAATCACCAATTTAATTAATAACAGTTCTCGTATAAAAGTAAACGCACGTTTTAAGGTTACGAATCATATAACCGATGTTTGTGAAGCTTTTACAAAAGTCATGATTTCACCTTATAGATTAGTATTTTGTTTCCCCGACAGGTTTTGGTTAAAATATTGTCTCATTTTCAAAAGTATAGTTTCCGTTTATTCATCGGGTTATTGTATAATCACAATTTAATAAATCATAAGACTTTATATCTTCGTTCTTTTATCGGGTTTTAAAGATAATAGAATTTCTTAGTGAAAATAACTAAGTGTAGAAATTTTTAGAAATTTCGGCATGACGTGTTTGTTTATAGAACGATCCCAAGTCGAAAGACTTTGTTGCAAATCAACTTTCCCAATCCAATTTAATAGAAAACAACCTAGTTATTTAAGTGTATTTATCGACTATTGTCATTATTTCTATATTGTAAGTCCGTTACGAATCATAGTATATTAAATTCGTCACGAGTCTAATATAATATATCCGATAAATATTTATATTATAACCAAACACACCCTTACGGGCTGTTGTACCAAACGCACCCTTACGGGCTGTTAAACGCAGATCCAAACGCTCCTTCAAGATTATAACACAAAAACGAAAATAATAACTAACATAATTATTTAACCATTAACCACCATTTTAATCTGGTTTTAATTTTAAAATGTTTCGATATGTTTGTTAACCGATTATACCAAACAAACCACGAACGCACCCTTGTGGGTTGTTCAAAACCAAACGCACCCTACGTGCATATAAAGACCAAACGCACCCTCGGCTGGTGCAAAACCAAACGCACCCTCGGCTGGTGCAAAACCAAACGCACCCTATGCTATGAAAAACCACACAAACGAGCACACCCCCAGGGTGGTGTGGCTGCCAAACGCACCCTTGTGGTGGTGGTGACTGCCAAACGCACCCTTGTGGTGGGTTGACTGCCAAACGCACCCTTGTGGTGTTTTTATCAAAACAAACGCACCCCCTTGGTGGTATTTCCAGATCCAAACACAACCTTTTTGGTGCGGCTGAGAAACCACACGCACCCTTGTGGGTGGCGGCTGGAGGTGGTGGTGGTTTCGGAGATGATGATGATGCAACAGTGATGATGACGGGGTGGATGTGGTGGTGCGTCGGTGGCTGTGGAGGTGGTGTTGGGAAGGTGGGGATGGCAGCGACATGGTGATGGTGTTGGGTGGCGTCGGTTGTGGTGATGGTGATAGGTGGTAATAACGGCGGCTGAGCCGCGGTGGGGTAGTAGATCGGAGGTAGATCTACATCTTTTATATTTTTGGGTAGTAGGTCAGAAGTTGGCCGGAGATTGGTGGCGGCGGTTGCCGGAAAATGGGAGAGAAGGATGTGTATGTGTGTGTGTTTTATCTAAAAAAATGAAAAAAAACTAATAACTTATATATATTA
>BQNB010104807.1:0-21840 GCA_026074375.1 Tanacetum coccineum
TTAGGAAAACTAGTCCCAATCCAAAACCAACTCCTCTTTTCCTTGTTTCTTTATCCAAATCGAACCCCCTTTATTTTACTAGAAAAAACCCGGCCACATATAAGTGTCCTTGAGGTTCCGGTTTGTCCATTACTAGTCCTTGGTTTATTAACGTGAAGTATAAAACGTGTTCTCCGTGTATTAACGTGTGTGCCCCCAATAGGCTCACTTATATTCGTAACGTATTCGTGCTTTCGACTACCATAATCCAACATGAATTTCACGGGTCTTTTAGCTAGTTATAAATAAAGCGTTGTAACTTAATCGTTATTTGGGCTATAGGCTAAATTCTTGGATTACATACAACTTATCTATATAGCTAGATCAATAGGACTACAAATAAAATCATGTTTCTGCCTTTGGTTAAGTGAATGATAGACTATGGTATCTTAGGACTATAACTAACGTTCTGTTTCCTTTGGTAGTTAAGTGGATTGTAGACTACTAGTATATAGATAACAATTAGGTCATAAGTTGGTAATGCCTCGATGAGCTAGGTTTCAATATTGTCACCTAGATAGATTATAATCAACGGTGTGAACTTTATGCGGGTTTGGATAATTGTGACAGGATTAACCGTAATATAAACCTAGAGTTTATGGAGAAGTACAACATAGCTTTGGAATGATATACCACCAACGAAAGTAGTACAACCATTGCACACATAGATAATTCATACGTTTTATTTAATTAAACCTGGTTAATACATTTTTCTTACATAAGTGTTTGACCTCTTCTTTATCGTTTGTTTATCTGCTTGCATGTGTTATTTGTCTCATTTATCGTTTTATTACTTTATTAAACCAAAACTCGTACCAGAACCCCCTCTTGCGTTTGTTTAGGTTTAATTAGGATTAACTTAGATAGTTAGAATATCGGTAGATTAAGTATTGACGCTCACTTTTAGTGATCGACACCTTACTTACCAACGAACCTACAATCGATCGGGGACACTGTCCATTAGTGTTAGTTAATAGGTAAAGTCGGCAAAATATAAATTGTAAAACTTGATAATATAATTACCTATACTAAACGACACATCAAGTTTTTTGCGTCGTTGCTGGGAAGTGAAATATGTTTAATACTTGTTTATTGGTATTTTAGATTAGATTTTGTGTTTTTAGTTTAGTTTTTATTAGTTTGTTATTCTGTGTTTTAGTTGTTTAGTGTTTTTGTGTTCTTATTTATTTTTCTGCATTTTTTATACATGTTATTTACCTTCTTTTCGAATACATGATACGGCGTATTCATCACTTTGAATACGGCGTATCCACTTTTCAAAATCAATACAACGTATTCGACATCAAACATCAATACGGCATATTCAGTTTACTGAATACAGCGTATCGATCGTCTGATACAACAATTTTATCGTTTATTTTTTGTAATTTTTATCTATCTATTTGACCTTTTTATCTGTGTTCCTAGCCAATTTATCACAGGAAATGAACAACCCAGGTACTACTATGGAAGAATATGTTTAGTATGAAACTGAGAAATCTCTTAGAAATAATCAAGTGTATAACTAGGAAACTGCTAAGTATGGTAAGATCAGCTGGTGTCTTGATACTGTAGATATCAACTACCTCATATTTTTTAAAACAAAATTCCCAGCTATAATTTATGATGATGCATTAAAATTAGAATTAGATTTCTCATTTGAACCGACATTAAGTTCTCAGCATGTCGACGAAGTTAATTGGAAAAAAGAAACATCATTGTCCGAATATGAAGATGAAAAATACTATGTTATGTCCAAAAGAAAAGCTTTAAAGAAATAATTTTCTAAAAAAGAAAAACTCAACATCTTAAGTATTGATAAAGATCTATTTTCTTATGATATATTTTTTGTCGATGATTCAAAAATTAGATAAGGACAATGATGAAGATAAATAGGTATCAAGCATCCTTCGGGGGATATATTTATCGAACAGTTACGTAATATAATAAGTGTCGAAGTTGGTACCTATGCACAAGTTTCAATAAACTTTGGAAAACAAGTCATGATACAATCAGTAAATTTTTCACAATTGAAACTTTTATTAAAGAATTAAGTATTAATATCATGATTTGGAAATATTTTAACGAGGGTATGGTAAGACTCATTGGCATAACTTTGGAGCAATGGTTAGACATCAAATTTGGAAATCATAAAAAGGTTGATAAAGAAATCAAGGAAGGTGTGGTTGCTACATGGTTAATTCGAAGCTATAGGAAGCAATTCAAGGAATATATGGAAATAAAAAGGCTATTGGAGGTAGATGGAGTTAACACCGATTTAGAATTCGATCAAACTAATGTTGAGTTTACAAATTGGTTAGCTTCCAAATTTAATAACCATAATACAATGGATTGGTAAAAAAAGAATGCACTATGGCTTTATTGGATAAGAGGTGATGATGACAGAAAGTATTAAAATAATGATTTACTGTCTTGAAGAGGTGAATTCGCGTGAAGGTAATGATATTGCTGAAAATCTTTAGGATTTGAAGACCACTTATGGCCATAGCAATTCAAGGAGTTTAATCATCTTCTTCAGACTAGTGTTGACGTTCTCACTAGAGATCTACAAGGATTTAAGATGTGTGCCGATTATAAAAATACATGGATCTATAAGTAGAATAATGAAGTGCCATGGGTTGATGAAAAACCATGGTTGGAAGATGGGATTTGGAAGGAACCTAATGATGATCATATTTTCATTGAATGCAAGCCGTTTCGTTTCAAAAATGGACTTGCTGAATGGCCACTTGTTATGGAGAGAAGAGGCTATGGTAATAAAGAAGATTCTACCAGGATGAATTCGGTAGGACAAATAAATGATTTATTTTCAAGATTATGAGTGGTATGAAGGATTAGAAGATGGTGATTTAAAAGAAGAAGCTTTAAAAGAAAAAGCTATCTTGGAAGGATCATGGGGAGATGAGAATAGAAAAGGAAATAATTTTTCCTCTTGGTTAAAAGAAAGTTTTAGTAATTATCATGAACTTGATTATGGATTAATGTTGAAGTTAAAAGAATATTGGCGGGGAAAGAAAGATGAGAAAGAATCATATGAAGATGCTTGGAGCAATCATTTACCTAATGATGAATTTGTGCAGTTTGTAATAGACTGCTAAATTTGGATCGATGTCAATACTAATTATGACACTTATAACAATGTTTGTTAAATGTTTAGGAATCGTACAATAATAAATAAAAAATAAAATAAAAAAGGCCCCTCAAGTTTCTTTTATTCGCAACTTTTTTACATAAAATTTTTAAATAAAAAATATATTGTACCGGCCCAAAAATTGGGCCAAAACTAAAAAAAAAAATTACAAAACGGACCCTCAACTTTTAACTGTTTACGACTTTTTTACATAAATTTTTAAAAAATAAAATAAAAAAGGCTCCTCAAGTTTTTTTTATTCGTAACTTTTTTACATAAATTTTTTAAATAAAAAATATACGGACAGAAATGCTTCTGAACCACGAATAAAATGAGACCAATATTGATATTTACCAAACCGAAACTTGCACAACAACAATGCAAAAAACTTAACTCCCGCGGCAACGCGCGGGTTAAATTCCAACTCGTTTTTCACAATTGATACTTTTATTAAAGAATTAAGCATTAATATCATGATTTGGAAATATTTTAATGAGGGTATGCTAATGAATTTTGTTATAAATTTATATGTGTCATTTGACATCTCCTTCGACCCCAAGTTAGTCTATAAGGAGAAAGCTGGAGGGTGTCTAACTGAAAGACTCTTCAATAAACAAAAGTGCTTGCCGGGAGACAACCCGGAATGTTAATTCAATTTTTGTATCGAGTCTGTCTGCCCAGTATGTCGATACGGCGTATCCAACCTAATGGATACGGCGTATTGAATATCCTAGACACGTTATCTTTTAATTTTCAGTACCTTTAAAACTTTATTGTCAATACGACGTATTCAGAATTCTGAATACGGCGTATTTGACCTCTGACCCGTATTGGTTATTTTTTTACAGGTTTCAATACGATACTGCTATTGTCTAGGTAGAAAAGCCCATTTGCTTGAGGACAAGCAAATCCCAAGTGTAGGGGTATTTGATGAGGTGTCATTTTATACACTTTTTCGGGGTCATTTAACCCCCTAAATCGTGCATTTATGCCCAAAATAGGTACTTAATCGTTCCTTTTCAGGTATTTAGCATTTTGGAGGCATTTAGAGGAAATACACGTGAATTGAGCTCATTTGGAGAAGAAACGGACAAGACTACAGACCTACACCAACATCTCTTAAGATTATGTTCTCATTGGCTGGAGACGGAGTCACAAGATACACGTGACGCCGTCACAATGCATCCACGACGGTGTCACAAGATCTCACGACGGTGTCAGCTCGCACGACCCAGTCTAAGATCTAGAATATTCTCTTTCATGACGGCGTCACGATTAAAACACGACGCCGTCCCAACGATTTATCTATATATACAAACCCGAAATTAGGATTTTATGTGTGTAACTTTAGAGTAAAAAAAAGAGACGAACCCTAGTTCGTTTGGTAGCTTATTAGGACAATTTTAGGGCTTCAAAACCCTATTGTACCTCCTTCAATTCATGTTTTAATCAAGTAAGATTATCTTAATCATTCAATATGTCATGTTGTTTAATTATTAGTTGCTCTTGCTTTATCTTTAACATGTTTGGCTAAGCTCCTTATTGTGTTCATTTATAATTGTATGAAACCTAGAATGTAGATCTTAGTGGTGTTGCTTCTTGTGATGAATATGCATGTTAGGCTTTAGAAAACTAGCTTTTGTCTGTATCGCTGTTGATATGTCTAGGGAAACATGATTGTGTAGAAAGGATATCATCGGGTAACAGTCTTCATACTACCTTGCCCCTTATATGATTGATCCACTTTTAATATATTTCAAATGCATTTAATGTACTCTTAGGGGCCTTGTAATAGTCTTCATACTACCTTACTTATGCGTTGCCCTAACGGAATATTAAATAGACGGTAGGTTCATGTAATCTGTTCATGACTTAGGAAATAATTACATAGATCATCACAAGTGTGACAAAGCAACAACAATAGGAGAAGCAATCTAGGGAGTAATACACGATTAAATGAATACACTCTTTTTATTATATTGTTATCACCATTAGTGTAGTTTATTAGCTAAAACCAACCAAACCTCTCAAACATATGATTTACCTGCTTTTCATAAAACATAAAAATACAAAAATAATCTTTTCTCAACCCCTAGAATTCTGCTAGACCGTGATCAAGCCTTCCAAACCTATTCCCCTAGAGAACGATAACAACTCCCGAGTCTTACCTATACTACTACTATAACGGTTAGGTACTTTGCCTAGGGAGTTGTAAAACTTCTTGTAGAAGTCCCTTACGACAACCACATCAAGTTTTTGGGGTCGTTGCCGGGGAATAGTTAGGTTTTGATCATAGTTTAGCTTAGTTCTACTTGCTTGAATCCTTTCAAGTGAGACATTAATTTTTGCATATTAGCTTTCTCGTAGTCTATCTTTTCTTTGTGTTAATTGTTTCGTAATCCATTCTTGTCAACCATCACGGGAGACTAGAATCCTATTCGTACTCTTGGAGACTACTCTAAACCTAGCCACGAGGTCTACAGGAATACCATTGAGCTCCCGGTAGGGAACAACGTGGTACCTCTTCGATCCGACACCATCTGGTTGGTGTAAAACAGATGCTCATTCCATAGACATCGGTCCAAGGATCCAAACTAACACCTTAAGGATTTCTTAAAACTAGTGGAGTCACTTGACCATGACGATGAGAATAGGGAAAGAACGCGCTTGCGTTTATTTTAATTTTCCCTTTGCGATCAAGCTAGCAATTGGCTTGAACGTCTTCCAGCAGGATCCATCACCACATGGGAGGATCTTACTACTCGTTTCCTTGCTTAATTCTTTCCACTGGGAAGGACTGCAAAACTACGCAATGATATCCTGATGTTCCAACAACATCATGGAGAATCTCTATTTGAAGCATGGACTCGTTTCAAGAACTTACTACAAAAAGTCTATAATTATGGCATCGACCTTTGGCTCCAAGTCCAAATTTTTTATTACCATGTCAATCTCGTCACAAGATGAACCATTGACCAATCGACCGATGGTAAGCTTCGTGACCTAAACGCCAAAGAATCATGGGCATTATTAGAGGACCTCGCCCTCTATGACAATGAAAGTTGGAATGACCCAAGGGATTTCGCTAAGTCGGTCAAGGCAATCGCTTTGCCTCAAGATGTCCCGAGTACATCCGATCGCCGCCTCATCGAGCTCGAAAATCAATCCTAACACTTAATGGAAGCTCATCTTACTCCGACACAACCTACTCAAGTAAACAAAGTCACTACCTCATGTGAGATCTGTAGTGGTCCTTACGACACTCAGTATTGCATGGAAGATCCCGAACAAGCCTTAGTTGAATACGCATCCTCGCGTACCGATGAAGCAGGCGGTAAGTAGTTTACTTTCAAGCCTGAGAAAAATAATCTTGGTGACACCTATAATCCATCATGAAGAAGTCGCCCAAACCTTAGGTGGAAACAACCCCAAAATTCTCAAAATAAATTTTCAAACCCACATAACTGGTTCCAACCCAACGGTTCAATCCCAAACCGTTCCTTCAACAACCGTCCTCAAAGCTTTAACAATCAATTAAATCTTGAAGGATTGGTATCCAATTTCATGGCATCTCAAGACGCTAGACTATCCAAGTTTGAAGCCGATTTCAAACAACAACAAAGTGAGATGATCAACAAAATTGACACAGTGTTGAAGGCCATCATCGATCAAATAGCGGGAGCCCTACCTAGCGATACGGTCAAGAACCCGAAACTGAGTGGTCCCTTAGTTTTGTCTGCTTGTTCTTACCCAAGTATGAACCCGCAATGCTCAAACCATGTCCAAGGTTCGATCAAAGCCATCACAATTCATTCCGAGAAACAAAGTGACTCCTATGATGAGAAAGCAAAAGAGAATGAGGAAGAAGAAAAGGACAACCCAAAAAATATCCATGTCAACCCCTCTACACCGCCCGATCCATCAATTTCATTCATCACAGAAAAAGTTCTCAAATTCAATTCATTCTTCGAATCGCCCGGATTAGTTCCTCAATCATCTAACACCGAGGTCTTTTGCATGAAGGGGGTGATGGAGAAGTCATGTTTATTGAGTTGATTAGAAAGAATGATGACTCTAGCAAAGGAGAACCTAGATAGGAAAGGAGTACAACAACCGAAGAGGTAGGAGTAGAATACTTTGACATATTCCCAACTAGGAGTGAACTCGCATATCATAAGTACCTCATGTGTAGCCTAATCTCTTCGATATTTCTAAGGAACCCCATCATCACGGAAGGGTGCCCATCAAACCTCAAGATACCATGCAACATTAGGCATGTGCATGTGAAAAAAGCCTACATTGACCCTAGCTCCTCTCTAAACATCATGACCCGAATGATGTATAATTGGATCATGAGGAGAAAACTTGACCCTAAAGAAAACTCGAATAAAAGAGTTAGCAATTTTACAGGAAGGTTCAAAGGAATGCATGTCTTCGTAGGAAACTTTACCTATATCGTAGACTTCATGATTGTTGAGGATATTAGTTCAATAATAGACCCTAGTTTGTCACAAGTAGTACTAAGGAAACCTTTTGTGGAAATATACAACATGACTCACGACTCACCCGAAGGTGTTGTAAGATTCATTAACGGGACCGATGAAATTGCTTATAAGATGCCCCATATAATAGAACAGTATAACTCACTGTCGCACCTAGAAAAAGAGCACACGAAATCAGTCTACCTTAGGAACGAAGAAGACAAGAGAAGAGGAGTGGAGTATGTAATGAGCAAAATATTAGGATTTTATAAGGAATGCTTAGAGCTTGGGCCCGAATATGTGACTGGAATGGATAACGAAAGGGAAATCACGTAAGGACATGTGACTTCGAGTCTCGCTACAATACTCGTAAATAAAAAAGCGCTTTTTGGGAGGTAACCCAATATTTACTTTTCCCGCATATTAGGAGTGTCGTGTGTTTTAACTCTTTATTGTTTGTTTTATTATGTTTGAATTAGTTTGTAATCATGCTTTGTTTGTTTATAACTTCGTCTTATTTGCAATCAAAGGTATTTTGCAACAAAATAAGTGTAGGGGAAATATTCGGTTTTTAGAACCAAATTCAAACATCTAAAATAAATTGTTTAGATTAATTCGCTTCAGTTTTGAGTCATATGATTGAATTGTTAATTCTCAGGTTTTTATGCAGCATTTTGTACAGGAAAATAACATATAAGAATGAGTGTAGGAAATTTTCATCAAAAACGAAAAAATGAGTTTTCACAAAGCGTGGAGACGGTGTCACAATTTACACGCGACGCCGTCACCACGACACTTGTGATGATGTCAGGATTTCCCTGACGGCGTCAAACGCCCAGTTACAGGAAAACTCAGAAATTTTAAGTATTGTTGAAAATAAAACTTGTACAACACTTAAGAAAGTTGTAATTCTTTTATAAACCTGCAAAACCACGAGTTTAACAATTCTCTCATCATAGTCAACCCTAATTTCACACTGTATAGTATTATATCTCACATTTTATGCTTGGTGTAGTTGTCTTTATCTTTGATTACAAGTTATATTTGATGAGAAGAAGCTTGAAAGTTCTTAGAAAGTTTTATTGGATGATTCTTGGAGGACTATTCAACCAGTTATCGCATGTTTCTTTTCAATTATTGAGCAAACCAGGGGAGTATCAGTTTCTTTTACTTGTTTTCTTTTCCTTTTATTCGTTTTTAAGGGTACTTCTATAGAATATTGGGGACAATGTTCAACTTAAGTGTAGGGGGAAAATAAGCCTTAGAAACTATTCCTTCATTTGCCATTTGCTTTGTCTTTGAAATAATGGGTAATATATCGAAACATAGCATAAAAAGGTAATTTTGACCCAAATTAAGAACTTTTTATGACACATACCGACGAAAACCGAGTATTAATAGCGTCTCATAGATAGGAATGCGTATGACTAGCACAATAACCCTCAAAATTCCACCCCAAAAATGTGAGGTTCTCCTTTAGATCTTTAGGAATTCGGGTATCTATTATTGATACCCAAGATAGTTTATACCTTTAGCTTTCTCGAGTTAAGGAGTGAGCAATCATGTGTATCTATTCCGTTGTTACAGATGTGTATATGTTTTTCTGGAGCATTAAAAGCGGTATTAAATTATATGAGTGTACCGGTAGTATATTAAATTCTAGAACTTGTTATTGTGATGTATCCCAAGACCGCATAGTAAGTATTAGGATTTGCTTGATAAGAGGCACTAGGATCAACCCATGTTTTAACCCTATAAATGTTATGATGGTCACATCGATCATATAACTATCCCACACCTTTGCCATGCACTCATTTTTAGTGCAGGATACCCCTAGTACAACCCTCCGAGCCTATCCTTTTTCACGATTCTTGTAATTTTCTGGTTAAGCTGGACTATTAATGAAGAGCATTGTCACCCTTAAACCAATCATTACACCTAAATCGCCTTAGCCTACCTTGTATGTACTCACCTTTAGTACATTATTGTTTTACCCCAAGTTAATTATTGAGTACACGGTTGCTAAGTCCTTATCCTTGTAAATACTGTTTTGGGACGATTGGGATTCCTGGTAGTATTTATTTCGCGAAATAATGGGGAAGAAAAGTTAAGTCAATACCCCCATACGTTGGTTAGATGATCTCCATGTTATTTTGATCCACCTCAAATCGGGTCATAGAGTGGTTGCTTGTAAAGTATGTAAAAGCTCAAGTGTAGGGGTACGTGTTATAAACCCTATGTTGTGATGTATTATGTTATTCAAAAAAAAGAAAAGAAAAGAAAAAGAAAAGAGATTGATGTAGAGTTTGTATATCTTCGTCCGAGTCTTGGCTTAGCAACCAAACCAACATGCATTCATGTAAATAATTAGCTAACCATTCCATTCCAAATTCACCCAAAGCCACCCAAATGTATCCCATTTGTTTCCGTTTCTATTATATGTTATCTTACACCTACACCCCACAACCCTTTAAAAGACCTCTTAGATAGTAATGAATAATGTTTGCACCCAACGGTAGAGGTTTGATCCTTTACCAAGCATATGGTAATTTATATCCTATGACAGGTAATAAGTGTTTATTTTCAGTTTCCCCATAGTTGTTATAATTTATTATAGACCCGAGAGAAAGAGAGAATCCCACACACTTATGTGAGGTGCTAGTATATACTTTCCGTGCTTTTAATTACGTGGTCTAGAAGGTTGTGTTGTAAAATACTTTTAAAGAGTAGATTAAATTACCCTAATAATGCTATTGTCTAGGTAGAAAAGCCCATTTGCTTGAGGACAAGCAAATCCCAAGTGTAGGGGTATTTGATGAGGTGTTATTTTATACACTTTTTAGGATCATTTAACCTCCTAAATCGTGCATTTATGCCAAAAATAGGTACTTAATCGTTCTGTTAGGTTCAAGAAAAGTGTCGATTATGTGGTTTTATTATATTTAGTCATTAGTCTTTATTTTGTTAAGAGTAATGTAGCTTGTAATAAGGTTTATTATGCTAAAAGTAAGAAATAGCATAATTACCAAAGTCTAGGGACTAGAAGTGAAACATTAGAAAAATAAAGGAAGGGAAGCTTCCTTCCCTCTCCAATAAATACCCCTCTTAATCACCATTAGGGGGTGAAGCCTTGCAATAATCTTTTCCCTTTTCCCTCTATTTTATAATATTTGAAAATTAAATACTTGTCTTCCTCTACTATTCTCTCTAAGCTTTCATTGATGATCATGTATGATTCAAGATAATCAAGACCTAACAAGTGGTATCAGAGCCATTAGAGAATTAGAGTGATTCGATTTGTGAGCTTTTCACACGTCCGAGAACCTCACGATGCAATTCGGTGAATTCTGTTGAGATTTTTGAGCTTTCGAGTAGTATTTTGGCAGTTATTTCGAGTATTTGCACGTTATCGAGTATTCTACTAGATTTGATTTGATGAATTCTTATGGAGTTTGCATTTTTGGAAGTGTTTTATCATTCTCGGAAAGAGTTGTAGTAGTTTCGGATCATTTCTTTACATTTTCGGAAGTTTTTGTATCGTTATTAGTTTAGTTTCGGTAGAAAAAGTGATGTAATAGATATATACGCATTTTTGATTCTATCTAAATTGTATATTAGATGCTTATTGATAAACTCGGTTGCCTATCGAGTTTCATAAGTATTTATACATTTTTCGGTTTTATCGAAAAGCGTGAATCAGGATTTAGTGAGTTAATCTCGGAAATAAGCTTACAAAGTCTTTAAAAATTACAAATTCATGGTTGTATCGTGGATTGGGTTTTTGAAACACAAATTCGGTAATTACTAAACTCAGAAATCAAATTCGGTTCTATCGAATTTGGTGATTTAAGTGTTTTGGATTATTAAGACATCATAAATTTCGGTTCTATCGAGATTGTGGTTCTTGTTCATCCATATCATAAAGATTTGTTCAAAATTCAGTTCTATCGAGTTTGATTAAATCAATTTTTTTTTTATGCTGCAAATAAAGGGTTAGAAAGAAGGGAACTTTAGAAAGCCTTGGTTAATGATAATAGATATGTTAATAGAAAGCCTTGGTGTATAGCTGGAGACATGAATGTAATTCTACAACCTAACGAGCAATCATGTGGGCCTTCTATTATGAGTGCTGATATGATGGATTTCCAAGATTGTTTAAATACCATTAAAGTTAAAGATATATGTATTTTTGGTCTCTACTTCACCTGGACAAAGAATCTTCATAAGCTAGTGGAATTATGACAGGAGCTCTTAAGAAACTTGATAGAATTATGTTTAATGAAGGTTTTATCAAGGATTTTCCTCAAGCTCATGCTAAGTTTCTTCCTTATGATATATCTGACCATACTCTGCTATTCTATGTATTCCATCTAATGTAAAAAAGTAAATTAAAGCATTTAGGTTTTCCAATTACATTACTGATAAACAAGAGTTTATTCCAATTTTCAAGGATAAGTGGAGTCAAGATATACATGGTTATAAAATGTATCAATGGTGAAAAACTAAAGAGATTGAAAGTTCCTCTTAAAAGACTGGAATGGAGCAAATGGAACTTATTCAAAAGAGTGGAATGTTTGAGAAAACAGCTTCAAGATATTCAAATCTCTATTGATGCTGATCCATATGACCAGTCAACTTTGGTTGGAGGATTCTTGAAGATGAAAGTGATAAGGAAATTTTTTTGCACCAGCAAGCAAAGATCAAATGGTTGTGTGATGGGGACAAAAATAGCATATATTTTCATAGAGTCCTGAAAGGAAGGAACAATAAGAGCAAGGTCTTCTCGTTAAGTGATAATTATGGGAACTCCTATGATTATGATCAGATTCGTCAACTATTCCTAAAGCATTTTGAGAACTTTCTAGGTTCTACTTATCCACTTCAAGAAATTGAATCAAGTGAAACCTTGTTTAAGGAAAAGTTGAGTACTGTTGATGCTACTAAAATGATTTCTGATAAA
This sequence comes from Tanacetum coccineum, assembly GCA_026074375.1. Taxonomy (NCBI): domain Eukaryota; kingdom Viridiplantae; phylum Streptophyta; class Magnoliopsida; order Asterales; family Asteraceae; genus Tanacetum; species Tanacetum coccineum. The sequence continues at coordinate 12,632 of BQNB010104807.1, forward strand.
TCTGATTCTGAATTAAAAGAGCTTTATTTGACATTAAGGATACAAAAGCCCATGGTCCTGATGGTTTCACTGCAGCTTTCTTTAAGCAAGCTTGGAGTATATGTTGGTGCATGATACATGTACTGCTTTTAAATGAGTTATTTTCAATCAGGAAAAGTGAGGATAACTAAATACAAACAACTCTGTATCTTTGATCCCAAAGGTTCAAACCCCTGATAAGGTAACTGATTTTAGACCCATTGCCTATAGTAATGTTCTATATAAGTGCATTAACAAGGTCTTTACAAATAGAATTAAGCCTTTCCTTGGGAAGCTTATAAGCTGCAACCAGAGTGCTTTCATCCCAGGAAGACACATTCAAATATACATTCTTCAACTCAGGAGAATTCATGAAGGATATAATAGAAAAGGAGTTTCCTAAAAGAAGTGCTTTTTAAATAGAATTCAGAAAGCGTATGATACTTATTAGGAGTTTCTCTGAAAAAGGTTCCTAATGGGTTTAAATTTCATGAAAAGCTTGTGATTTGGATTATGCAATGGTGTTACTACGTTGCTTTTTACCCTTAAATTGAATGGGGATAGGATTATTTACTTTGAAAGGGGGTAGGGGTCTCAGGCAAGGGGATTCTAATATCTATGTAATCTTCTTCACCTTATTATGGAAATTTTCTCAATTAATCCCTGCTAAGAGAGATTGGATCATAGGGCCTAATTTGCAATACCATATTTAGATGTAAGATATCAAAAAGTCCTATGTTTAATTAGCTAAAAGATATCTTTTTTTCCACGTGTCATGGTGATGCAACTCTGGTGGGGTTATCAGAAAAGCTTTAGATGCTTTTAGTGCATTGCTCAGGACTTGTCTAATAATTCCAATAAGTACTTCTGCATTTAGGAGTATAATGAGGAAGAAAGTAATGCTAATAAAGCTTCATTCACCTTTTTTGTAACTGGGAGCCTTACAGTTAAATATCTTGGAGTGCCTCTTATTGCAAAAAGGCTGGGAGTTAGAGATTTGTGGAATGCCTAATGGGACAAAATTAAGAGTAAAGTCAAAATTAGAAAAACACGCACATCTACCCGCGATACACATTCTGAATTAACACTCTATGCCAGGAAGATTACAATCTTATTGCAGCAGTTATGAGAGTCAAATCCGATGTGTATTTTGGGCATTCTGTGTTTCTTTTTGCCTTCTACAGTCATAATATGATATTAATAGACTTCTGAAAACCTTTCTATGGAGTTAAAGTGATACTGCTAAAGGTAAAGCTAAGGTTGCTTGGAGTGCAATTTAAAAACCTAAAGATCAAAGAGGCTTGGGTTTGAAGGATCTGCAGATATGGAACAATTCTCTTTTATCTAACATGTATGGAATATTACAGGAAAGAAGGATACCCTTTGTGTAGAAATGGGTCCAATCTAATAAAATTAAGGGGTAAGAGTAAATGGTAATCTCTGTTGACCAAGAGATAGTTGGGGGTGGAAGAATTTGCTTGGTATTAGGGATCAAATTAAAGATATAGTGGTCTATAAAATTGGCAATGGTAGCAATGTTTCTATGTGGTTTTAATAAATTGGAGTGAAATTGGTCCTCATTTTTAGTATATTACTTATGAGAGACCTGTTATTAGGTCTCGTTTATCTTGAACAAACATATCAATCCTAGAAGCATAGAGAGAATATAGAGGAGGAAGTATTCACATTCAAATGATATTAAAAATAGAGGAAATGGAAGAGTTAGTTACCAAAGCATCACCTAATGAATATCTAGAGGGTATTTAAAGGTGAGGGAAGGAGCTTCCCTTCTTTTATTTTTCTAACTAACACTTCTATCCTAGACTTGGCAATTATCTAATTTCATCTTTTAGCATAATACACCTATTACAAAACTACATTGACAATTAACAAAAGAAAGACTAATAACTAAATAACACAAAATCACATAATCAACACTTTTAATGATCCTAACAATCTCCCCCTAAGGTCGCGAATAGTTCAGGGCTTCTCTTCGTCGTCCAATGGTCTCCATTCCGAACATCTCCCCTCTTCTCTCATCTGTTCTACGATGCTTTAATCTTTCTTCAATCCCTTCTTCAAAAAATTCAAATAACACTGCTTCTTCTTTAGTGATGATCTTTTTTGTACATACCCATACTTGACATCATTATTATAACTCTTCACCGACCATTTACACTCTATTTAACGTTTGCATCACAAAACCTTATGGATCTCTGAAAGTTAGTCACACCCCCAACAGGAGCCTGGACGGCACGAGTCCGAGGGTGACTTTAATTGGGCATCTCAAGATACAAAAGCAATAAAAATGACCACTAAGGTACGTTTTCAAAAATAAACAACCGTGCAAAGTTTGAAAATTAATAATATAAAGTTTTACCATGATTAAATTTTAAAAGATTCAAAGTTAAAAATGCGGAAGCTGAAATAAGTTCAACAACGGTATTTAAAGACATAGATAAATCTTTGGTAAACCGGTTACAGGACTAAAAAGATTCACATAAGTTAAATCAACAGCAAGCCATGTAAGCACCTGAGAAAGACATGCTTAAAACGTCAAACATAACAGCTTGAGTGAATTCATAGTTTAGGTCAAACGTTATTATAGTGGACCACAGATTATCAACACATGCGACAGTTTATAACAGATCTAACTTCACATAAAAAGGGTATTTACTTTGCACTAACTCATGAACAAAGCTAATTAACGCATTTAGCATGTACAATTTGCTATAGAGAATTTGTTGCCCCATCCAGTGTCCGACCAAAGACAACCTAACCAGTACGACATGACAAATATTCGTTTATCGGGCGCCCCGTGGGTAGTGAGCGCTACTCACCCGATAGGGAAATTAGTCCAATAGAACCTATTCTACTCATTCGCGAGCTCCGGACGACCGGCCTCGCAGTCAAGAGATTGACATTCAAGGATAGTTGGGGCAGTATGGTCTAACAACTAACTTAGGCAACACTAAAGTACTTGTGTTTCAGTTTTAAAGAAGCAATGTTTTCACACCCCCAATTATAATTAAACATTATTCAAAACGATAAAAGATTGGGCTATAGAACTCACCTTATACGGGGTAGAGGATCAAAAAGAAATCAATCAAGTGAAAATGAATCTCACGGTTCTAAGCGACAACCTATGTCATATATCGTCGTTTAAGAATGATGAACACGAAAACGCTTAAACGCAGGAACTCTGATCATCCGAGCACAGAGTAGACACGGCGTATCCCTTTTTAAAATGTTCTTTCAAAAGTTATAAGTTTTGACAAGTCTCTCACTTAAATGAAGTTCAAAACATTGTTAGTGTATTTTCGTCTTTTAGCGTATTTGTCTTTAGTGTATTTCTTCTTTATATATATTTTGTCTTTAGTTGTATTTCGACTCTTTGGTGTATTTCCTTTTTTTGTGTACGATTTCGTCTTTAGTGTATTTCGTCTTTTAGTGTATTTCGTCTTTTAGTGTCCCGACACATCAACGTTGACTCGATAACTAAAAATGTTGACCTAAACTCGACACTTACGTTTTTCTACATTTTATCATAAGTTTGATAATAAAAATATATTTTCGACGCTTTTATAAAGTTTACGAAATTTCGGCATGACCTTTCTAAAAATATAGACTTTCTATTTTTATCAACCTCGACTCGTGAAACTATCTATTTTACAAAGTACATCTTTTATTGACTCGCAAGTATATCCGATATATTTTTGACAACACCTTAAATATCGCAACAAGTCCGTTCTAAACCTAAACCTCTTCGACATTCAACTTACGCTTACAACAATTCTAACATCTACTTAATCTTTTCGCCAACGATATTTAACTCAACATACGATAAATCTTTAAGTAAACGATATAGCTGTAATAATAGCAATATATATATCAACATAATCACAATGAACTTTTAAATGCAAAAGTACAACTACTTTTTATTTTCTTCCATTTATAAAGAAAAATATTAAACTTTGAGACTTGTGGTTTTATAGAAAACTAGATAATGATTTTCACAACGATCCGCTTTGTACACCTTGTTCGGGATGATCATACGAATGCAAAAGTACAACTTATTTAAAAAATAAAGACGACTTACAAAGAAACACGACGAAAGGTGGATTAGAAATCAAAGAACAACCCAAACGTTGTTTTACAAATTACCCGGATGAACTAACAATCAACACGAACAATATATCTTCAAGTGGATGATCAAAAATTAAAAACAAGTGGGTTTGTGTGTGTGTTTTGGTTCGGCAAAGAGAGGAAGAACAAAGATGTATGTGTATTTTTTTTGTTTAGTGTGAATTGTTTATGAATGAATGTGTATCATGTATATATAACTAGGCCCAAAAAACCACACACATGTATTGTGTGTATGTGTACCGAGAATGGGACAAGGGTGCCCAAGGGGACCAAAATGATCTCCCAATGGGACTTGAGCAAGGACTAGTAAGGCACCATTTTGTAGGAAGCTTGTCCCATGATTCAAATTTCAAATTTTGGCATCCAAGGGGTGTTGTGTATGTATGTGACCGGTTGGTATAAGGCAAAAAAGGGGACCAAAATATTTTTCCCACTTTCTAGGATCACTAGTGCTCTTTGTGAATTAAATTTTCCAAGACTTTGCATGGCACATTATAAGCATAATTTAACACGTATCACGTAAGTAACCGAATCGATAACGTAAACAACGGAAAATTACGAAATTTTAAATATTGCTTAAAAACATAAAAACGCGGATATTTCCAAAATACTACAACGTTTGGTGTCCCGGTTCGCTCCCGGAGACGATTCTCAGATAATAACGAAACAACTTCCCGGTTAAACGGTAAAGCTAAACGAAACATTTGTTATTTTTATTTAAAAAAAAAAAAAATTCAAATTTCTAAACAGAAACGGATAATTTATTAAACGGAAATTCTTGGGTTGTCACATTCTTTCCCCGTTAAAGAAGCTTTGTCCTCAAAGCTTAGGACGCAACCTTTGCGGCGGGTGCAAAGTTAGTGAAAAGGTGCGGGTATTTCTTTTGCATTTGGTCTTCATGCACCCAAGTGAACTCAGGACCTCTCTTGGAGTTCCAGCGTACTTTGACAATCGGAATACAACTCTGCTTCAGACGCTTGACCTCACAGTCCATAATCTCGACGGGTTCTTCGATGAAGTTCAGTTTGTCGTCAACTTGGATCTCATCCAACGGTATAGCAAGTGGTTCATCAGCCATGCATTTCTTCAATTTCGAGATGTGAAACGTACTATGAACTCTACTTAACTTCTCTGGAAGTTCTAGACGATAGGCAACGGTTCCTACTTTGGCAATGATCTTAAAAGGTCCAATATAACGAGGGTTCAGCTTTCCCCGTTTGCCGAAACGTATTACTCCTTTCCAAGGAGATACTTTCAACATGACCTTATCTCCTACTTGAAACTCAAGAGGTTTTCGTCTTACATCGGCATAGCTCTTTTGACGATCACGGGCGGCTTGGATATGGCTCTTGATTTGAACTATTCTCTCGGTTGTCTCGTGGATGATCTCTGGGCCAGTGAGCTGACTGTCCCCAACTTCAGCCCAGCAGATGGGTGATCGACACTTGCGCCCATACAACGCCTCAAACGGAGCAGCCTTAATGCTGGTATGGTAACTGTTGTTATACGAAAATTCTACCAACGGTAAGTGTTTATCCCAACCTTTTCCAAAGTCGAGTACACAGGCACGTAACATATCCTCTAACGTTTGAATGGTTCTCTCACTCTGACCATCGGTCTCTGGATGGTAGGCTGTACTCATATCCAATCGAGTACCTAATGCTTTATGTAGAGACTTCCAAAAATGTGAAGTAAATTTTCCATCGCGATCAGAGATGATCGAAACCGGTACTCCATGCTTTGAGACTACTTCCTTCAAGTATTGTCTCGTCAATTTTTCTAACGTGTCATCTTCTCTCATAGGCAAGAAATGAGCAGATTTAGTGAGACGATCAACGATTACCCAAATCGTGTCTTGCCCAGCCGCTGTCCTCGGCAGTTTAGTCACAAAGTCCATTGTTATGTTCTCCCATTTCCATTGTGGGATCTCTGGTTGAACCAACAAACCAGATGGTTTCTGATATTCTATCTTAACCTTTGCACATGTTAAACACTTGCTGACATAAGTGGCAATTTCTGCTTTCATGTTAGGCCACCAATATAACTTCTTCAAGTCCTGATACATCTTATCCGATCCAGGGTGGATGGAATACTTCGACTTATGCGACTCATGCATAATCAAGGCCCTCAAATCACCAAGACACGGAATCCAACTTCGATTGTTTAAGCATAACGTTCCGTCAGCGCGAGGTTCTAACTTGTTAATCATGCCACGCAAATCTTCGTTGATGAAGTTCTCTTCCTTTCTGGCTTCCGATTGAGCACTCAAAATCTGCTTAGGAAGGTTTAACCCTATAGTCATAACCAAGGCTCGAACTCGTAGCGGCTTGCTTCTTTCCTTTCGACTCAGGGCATCAGCCACCACGTTCGCCTTTCCTGGATGATATCGGATCTCACAGTCGTAGTCGCTCAACAATTCTAACCAACGTCTTTGCCTCATATTCAGCTCCTTCTGGTCGAGAATGTGTTGCAAACTCTTATGATCAGTGAACACAACGCACTTGGTACCGTACAGATAATGTCTCCACATTTTCAGGGCAAACACTACTGCACCAAGCTCTAGGTCGTGTGTGGTATAGTTCTTCTCGTGAACCTTGAGTTGGCGGGATGCGTAAGCTATGACCTTCTCTCTCTGCATCAAAACCGCGCCCAACCCTTTATGCGAAGCATCGCAATATACCACGAAGTTCTCACTTCCCTCTGGTAAAGCCAAAATCGGCGCACTACACAACTTTTGCTTCAACAACTGGAATGCAGCTTCTGCCTTTTCTCCCCATTCAAACTTCACGCTCTTCTGAGTCAGTTTCGTCATAGGTCTAGCGATTTTTGAAAAGCCTTCGATAAATCGTCGGTAGTAACCGGCCAAACCTAGAAATTGACGAATCTCGGTGGGTGTCTTGGGCGACGCCCAATCCTTGATTGCCTCAATCTTCGCGGGATCAACGTGAATGCCTTCACTATCAATCACGTGACCAAGAAATTGTACCTTCGACAGCCAAAACTCACACTTTGAGAACTTGGCGTACAATTCTTCCTTCTTCAATAAATTCAAGATCAACTTAAGATGTCCTTCATGCTCCTTTCTGCTTTTGGAGTAGATCAAAATATCATCGATGAATACAATCACGAATCTATCCAGATATGGTTTGCACACCCTATTCATCAAGTCCATGAAAACTGCTGGTGCGTTAGTCAAACCAAACGGCATTACTTGGAACTCGTAGTGACCATAGCGAGTCCTAAATGCTGTCTTTGAAATGTCTTCCTCACGAACTCTGAGTTGATGATAACCAGATCTCAGGTCGATCTTAGAGTAGACTCTTGACCCTTGCAATTGATCAAACAAATCGTCGATCCTCGGAAGTGGGTATCGGTTCTTCACAGTAAGCTTGTTCAGTTCACGATAGTCGATACACATCCGAAAAGAACCATCTTTCTTCTTGACAAACAAAACCGGTGCTCCCCAGGGTGAGGAACTATGGGGGGGGGGAGGGGGGAGGGTGGGGGGAGGGGGGGTGGGGAGGGGGGGGGGGGGTGGGGGGGGAGGTTGTCTTATAAATCCTCTGTCAGAAAGTTCTTGCAACTGAGTGGATAACTCTTGCATTTCGGCTGGTGCTAATCGATACGGTGCTCGTAAGTTCTGCCCAACTCATGGCATAGGCGGCCTCATTCCCAATCGTTCTCTTATGGGAGTTCCACCAAGTCAATGCACTGTTTAGAAGCGTGTACGAAGCATACTTCACTTGGTACTTCTCTGGACAGTTGCTAATGTAGAAAACTGTTTCCATCTTCTCGAACCAACAAGTCAACCCAACAACTCCTTTTATTTCATTAAAGTTAAGTGGCTGACACTTTAAGAAGTCTTGATATGCGTACTCTCTAGCATGCATAAATCCTCTGAAGTTATAGCCATATTATCCTCCGTTCCTATTACCATTTCCATTTCCTCTGTTTCCATTTCCTCCATTTCCATTTCCTTCATTTCTATTTCCTCCATCTCTGTTTCCTCCATTTACATTTCCTCCATCTTTATTTCCTCCATTTCCATTTCCTCCTACTTCTTCTTGTTCGACCTCATCTCCCATAAGGGGTCCAAGGTTTCTGACAGCGTCGCGCACTCTCAATGCTTCTGCCACCTGGCGATCGCTTTGCTCGTTGACTGCTTTACATGTCCTTGACGCTCCAGATCGTGTGTTATGCATCTTCCTACAACATATCAACGTAACCCTCGGTGAGATTCCTAGGTGATGCGAGATAACTAACGGGGTTAAATAAAATTTACGGTTAATTCACATATAAAATACATGATCGAACTATATCATGGAAACCTCATAACGCATGATTCAAAAAGCATAAGTAAATCAAATTACGGTATCATATCATAGATAAATATCAATTTCATATCATCGATCATTAGTGATTACATCACATTGATTTCAAAATACAGAAAATACGAGTTTCTAATACTACGGTCATCACTAAATGCTACTGGTCAATACTGCAACACTAATAAACATATCTAAGGACGGTAGCCCATGTGCTTCCTAGCACACGCCTCAAATCTGCCAACTCTCACTCAGTCATAAAATCAAAACCGTCGTATCTGCCTCAACTCTCTATGCATACGTGTCATGCCGCGCTGGAGTCGGTCAACTCTTTGACTCTCAACACTCACGGTGCCTCTAAGCCTCCTGTTATCCCTCTCTAACTCAGCAACTCTCTCAGTCAAAATAGTGACTGCCGACTCAGCCCTAACAATCCTACGTCCCTGCTCTCTCTGAGCTCCCTCAATAACCTATATACGATGGACTAGAATAGCCTCGGTGTGATCATGGAACCTCTGAACCAAATCTCCTAATGTCTCATATGTAACCTCTACTGATCTGTAGGAACCCGTTTAACACTTCCACTTCATAACCCGAACCACGAAACAAGAAAAGAGAAGAGAGAGAGAGAGACGAAATAGAGAGAGAGTAGAGAGAGAGTTGAGAGAGAAAAGAAAAAATATATTTTTAGAAAAAATAAAACTAGATATTTTCATATGA
>BQNB010104808.1:0-21910 GCA_026074375.1 Tanacetum coccineum
AAATTAAATGATCATGTGAATTTCCTGACTTACCCTCATCATTCTTCCTTTCCACGCATCCATTGTGTACGTTCTTCCTTTCCACGCATAGATAGCCTTTTTTATTTCCTTCTATTGCTATTTTACTTGTCAGTTGGTCATTGCTAGAAGAGAGATGATCCTGCCAAACCTTATAGGACTCGTCACTATAAGACATTTTGGAGTAATTCTCAAGCATGCTTCTTAGAAACCCACAAAAAGTACTTATCGAGTTTGACATACAGTGGCACAAATCTTCATTCTCTTGAGACATCTTAACATAAAACACACAGTATCCATGGCAAGCTGAGCTTGTTACTTGGTTTGTTAATTTTGTTATTTCCGGGTTGGGTCGGGTCAAACCCGGGCCTAAGAGGTCAAACTCGGGCCTGGCAGGATCAAACCCGGGTGTGACAGGGTCAAACCAGCCGAGAAGGGTCAACCCCGGATCGAACTGGTCAAACCCGAGTGGGCGGTCAAACCCGGATTGGGAAAGGTCAAACCCGGGTCGGGAATGGTCAAACCCGGGTCGGGAATGGTCAAACCCAGGTCAAAAAGGGTCAAACCCGAGCCGGGAAGGGTCAAACCCCGGTCAGAAAGGGTCAAACCTGGGTTGGGAAAGGTCAAATCCGGGATGGGCAGGGTCAAACCCGGGTCGGGAAGGGTCAAACCCGGGTCTGGAAGGGTTAAACCCAGGCCTAACAGGGTCAAACCCGGGACGTGGCAGGGTCAAACCAGGGTCGGGCACAAATTGAGGCGTGCTCTGCCTGTCTTTATCAATAGGAAAAAAACAGTTTAAAGTGGAAGTGACAAAATGAATTAGTCCAATAGTAACTTTTTTAGAAACTAATAGCACTTGACACTCATAATAACACTAAAAATGGAGAAAAACGGTCACAGTATGTATTTTACCTCTCTTTGATGTTAGCAATGTTTATGAAAACCGGGTCCAATCGAACCGGTCCGAGTAATCGAGGATCACCGGGTTACCGGTTCAACCGTTGGACCGTTGGTCAACCGCTTGTCTTCCAAAACAAAAAAATAATAAATATTAGGGCAAAGATCTTATAAAAAAGACATTGTATATAAACCGCTCAAATGAAATTACTTGTTAAATTAAGGCATAAAAACTATTTATTAACAAATATAACATAAAGAAAGAATCAAACAATAAAACACTCTACGCAAATATATACAATAAACATTCTTTATTTAAAAAAAAACACGAAAAAACCGAAACCCGGCTGGGTCTCGTGAACCGGGTTGACGAGGGTCACTCCAAACCCGGCGGGTCTAACCGAGTTTCGAAAATATAAAACCCGGTTTAATATGACCTCTTTTTTCGACCGGAACCGGTTCAACCGGTTGACCCGGCCGGGTCGAATCGGTTTTCAAAACACTGGATGTTAGACATGCCAATTGCTTTCTCTTTTCTTTTTTCTTTGAGAAAAATAAATAAGGTCACTTTAAGCTATTGTAAATTTTCATAAGGATTACTTATGATATTGGGCCCGCGATCAACCCCCTTTTTCTTCTTCCGCTTTTCGCTTTCTTGGACGTAACACTTCAACCTTTTTCTTCTTCGAACGTCCGCTACCCAGGGCGTATGATAGTCCGACATCCATTCCCACGAGGCTTCCTCCGGTGATCCTCCGACCCTCTGGTACGGATGACCTGTCACCATAGCTTGCAGACGCATCCGCTCCCCCGCATTCAGTTGAACAAAATTATAAATGCCATTATTAACCATGAGCCCGTGAACATCACCGATACCAATTCTTTCCCATAGTTAGAGAACTCGCAGACTTCCGTGCTAAACCAATGAAGAGAGTGTAGAACTATGCCCGCTATCCACTACTTCTTCTGCTGGCGTCACCGGACCTGAAGTTTCTAAATCATCACCACCATTACTGCCAAAGGTGTCGACGGGAAGTGGTGGTTTAGTGTTATCAGCTTCGTTAGCGTTTAGAATCGAGAAAAAATTTCCCCAGTAGTAGTAGCAGATGTGGTCATCTTGGTTTGGTTGCAGCTCTTCAAGATTTGTGAACTGTATATCTAGTTGACAGCAACCCTCATATATATTACGCCCCTGTAATGAGTTTATTGCAGCTATGGCATTCTGGTGTGATTGAAACTGAATAAGTGCTTGAACACGAGATGATTTATAAAAGATGACGACTTTCTCGACATACTCATGAGGAAAGAAGACTTGATACAGAACCTCCACAGTAATAGGGTATATCATGTGATGAATCGTAACCAATAGAATATGAGTAGGCTCGTCTCGTCACCCTTGAGTAGTTTGCTCAAGATCTTGAACTTGCACCTTTGCGGTGAGGTCGTTTGGTTTGGCGATGGCTATGGTGGCCTGCTCGTCCTCATAACGGGCCTCGGCGATACGGGCTAAGGAGAAGGCTTCTTTTAAAGTTGTAGGCCTTGATCTCCACAGTTCCCGTTGTAATTCCAGTTTAAGTCCGGAGATAAAAAACGATGTAAGCGATTGAGAGATCCCCGTTACTCGATTAATAAGTATCTCAAACTCATTCTGGTATTCGGCCACCGTACCTATTTGCAAGAGCTTAGATAGTGCGTCTTTCATGTCCCGATCGCTGCCACCCAATGCCATGAATAGTACTCCGTCGAACAATAACTTAAAGAATAGTAAAAAATATTTTTTTACTGATGACAGTACCGATGAACAGTATCGATGAATAGTGTTGATAAACAGTACTCGGTGAATAGTGTCGATGAACATTAACCTTTTTTTATTGGAACCTTAATTTAGTAGCCCTCTCAACGAGAGCTCTCAATGAAAGCACCAATTGATACGACCTTGTTAGGGGTTGTATGGGGATAGGGCACCACTTTTAGCGTGTGCGAGCTCCATAAGAAAATAGAGAGAAAAAGAGAATTATTTTGATCTTTTATTTGATTGATTGATTATAAAATAAAAGAGTACAAGAGTATTTATATAAGAAAAGTAGGGTAAATCCTAATAGCTAAACAGTCCATGGGCTCGGGCCCAGGCGTATCATTCCCCACTCCTTCACAACCACCTAGCCCTCAAGGTGTTGTCTTGAAAAACACTCTTGATTGACTTTCTTAAATAAACATGAAGACATTCCTAAACAATGACACTTAAATAATAATATATTATATGACATAATATTTATGCCATACGGGCTTGGATTTATCCCTCTGGGGTCGTTTGGGTCGTCCGTCCTCCTGCAACACTGGCGTAACACTGGTTGCTCTATTTTCACACGTGACTAAATCAAGCATTTTTATTGGCCAATTAATTTTTTTTGTTAAACTTTCATAAATATGGTAGAGATATTTTGTAGAGAAAAAACATATAAAATATTAGTGTCAACTTTGTGAAAACAAAAACTTAAAAATCGAGAGGGTAATTAATAAAACTTTTGTTGTTGAATTTTAAATAAATTGTGTGAAGTTAAGTGTAAACTTATGAGTTTTCATGTTTTTTAATAATTAAAAAAATAAACAAATACTCCTTTAGACTTTATATTTCTAAAATACAACATATATATTGTTTAAAAGTACAACATGTATATGCACGGGATTATAAATATCAAAATGAAAGCACGGATTATTGTGTATGTAAATAAATACAAGTGGTTGTACGTATACGAACAACTCGTGTTATTTCTTTTTATGAGTTTAAGAATATCTGAAAAGACAAAATTTTCTACTCCGGCGTTCAATAATGACTCATATTATTATTTTTCTATAAATTTAACTCATGCATACACAAGTTTGAATTTTAAATACGACTAAATTTTTATTAACGAGAATATAAATATCAAATGTTAACACTTGTTACTACGATATTAAAAAATATACACTCTTTTATTGAAAAAAAAATACTAAAAATGGTTTAAACATATAATAAATAACAAAGTTTTGGACATTTAAATTCCTATTAGTTATAAATCACTATGATCATTTGCGAAATATCAATCAAAGTTAAATGAAAAATTAGACATCTCCTCACTATTTTAAACACAAACCAAAAAGCAATATATAGTAAATGCTCTCGTAATCGTGTTTCACATTAATTGTATGAGGTTCACATTTACTCTTTTACGAGGCATGCAGACCCGTGTGATGCACACGGGTTATATCTAATTGTTGATTGCGTACGGGTTGTATGTAGTTGTTTAGACCCGTGCGCTGCACACGTATGGTATAAATTTATTAGCTCTTCAAAAACCTTTTGTTGTTCATTCGTAGTCCACTCCTAAACTGATTTTGCTAACTCGTGGCTTTTAAAATTTTAAGCCTGAAAATATAGTAAGACATTTATTTAAAGGCAGAAAACCACTTAATAAAAAATGAATATGAAAAGATCAGCAACCAAAATTAACAGGTGCAAGAAAAGTAAATGCTGATAAATCTTTAACAAAGATTCACTGACCCTGAATATCTCAATTGCTCGGTGGGCGCAAGCACATGCAACTATGCAATACTAACCCGTAAATTATTGCATTCCAATAAGCCGAGTTTTATGCAGTGCAGAATCTGTTATTCTTTTTAGATTTTATAGTGTTTATATCAATAAGGGCTGGCTAAGTTTGGGATTGCCCATAAAAGCTATTTATCTGCTCATTGTGTTCTAATCAAGTGATCAATAAACAGTTTTTAAGGTGATTGAATAATCACTTTGAGATTTGCTTGTTACAAAATGATTATCTCAGTATTTCGAACAGTATTTGTTCATAGTGGAACTGATATTAAACCACTGTTTTGTTTTCTTAGCATTATGGTATCTAAGTTTGCACAACATAATAGGTTCATACCAACGATCCTAACAGTCAGTTTTCAGCACCAATTATCAGGTAGGATATAGAAAGATAGATTAAGCCTAGGGCTGTGTAAAGACTAATAGAATTAGTACTCGATTCGGACGTGTCTGGATAAAGTAGAGTTCCATGGTCCTATATTTTTCTAACAGGTATCTCAGTGACAACTTTTTGTAAGCATCATTTAGACACCTCCAAATATATCATGATCAATGTTGTAACATAACATCATCTCTGAGATAGATAGCACTAATTTAGTTTCCCTCATTGAGAATGAAGTTATGCATTGTACTAAACATTTAACCAAGTATATGAAAGAATGTGACACATCAAAATGATTATACCTAAGGAATTACTTTGCAAGCATTTAAAAAGCCGCTAAAATTGTTGCTATTCATTCTTATTAACTGCTGAATCATCATGTTCGCTTCCCCTCTCGCACATCACGACCTAGTATTTGTTGTTGATGCAGAAACATAATAAAAAGTTCATTATGTTAAGTTTCAATAAACAACAACTACTTGCTAGCCTAATAGTTTATAAGCTAAATAAGCTCATTTAGAAAAAGCTACTAAAAAATTTAAAGAAGCTTACACGGTGTAGACGTGGCACGACTTAAATCGACTTGACAGATCATCTAAAGCTTGCTCAAAATAGGTTTCACTGCTCTGTCATACAATTTCTCACAGTCATGCATACATAGTTTGGTGAAGAGATTACACAATAACTAGTCGTAAAAAAAAATGTAAACACACTAAAACTTTACGTATTTTTGAGACCACCAACATACTTTCTACTACAATAGAAAACAAACCAAGTTTTAAGGTGAGCAACGGGGCGGGAGAGGCGTTTTTTATGCTAATACTCTTTAGGAGAATAAACGTCCTTTTTAAGAGTTCATAAGTGCTAAATTATTTTAATTATGAATCTTTCCCTTTTTACAATATAATTGAACCCAAATTTGACACCATATTTCCATATAATGAGTTCATGCCATGAATGAATGAGGGCTTGCGGTTCATGCCATTCCAAACTACTGTGTAGTTATATAGAAAACAGTAACGAAGTTTGTAAAGAAATCTTAAACACTCCTAAAACTGAAAAAAAGGACCTTATATAATCATAATCACTTTTTGTTGCTGCACCTCATGATTCCAACTATCCAAAGCCGGATATTTGACCACCAATAAAACTTTCAAAAAAAGAATCAGCACACTTATCAAAATGAATTAAGGCTCCATTCGAGTTACTTGAACTTTACACAAGGTTATGTAAGGTGTGTTTGGATATCGCTATTTCACATCATTAGACATGATTTACTTAACACTAAGCGTGTGATCTATCAATGGTCACAACCACATGCGAACTACTAAAATCCTAACTACTCAAATTGAAACAAACATAGGTTACCACTTATTAATCAACGGATGATCGATAAAGAAACTAATTATAAGTAAACATAATAAAGATGTTAACGAAGACCATAATTTTTTACAATCTTGACTCACCAGCTAGCAGCATATGGAATGTACTATAACCTTAATGGGTTCCACCATATAAAATATAAATAATTATAATATATAATATATATATATATATATATATATATATATATATATATATATATCCGTGCGTGACATTTACTTTTTACGAGGCATGCAGACCCGTGCGATGCACACGGGTTGTATCTAATTGTTGATTGCGTACGGGTTGTATGTAGTTGTTTTTTTGATAACTTGTATGTAGTTGTTTAGACTTGTGCGTTGCACACGTATGGTATAATTTTATTTGCTCTTCAAAAACCTTTTGTTGCTCATTCGCAGTGCACTCCTAAACTAATTTTGCTAACTCATGGCTTTTAAAATTTTCAGCCAGAAAATATAGTAAGACATTTATTTAAAGGCAAAAAAACCACTTAATAAAAAATGAATATGAAAAGATCAACAACCAAAATTAACAGGTGCTAGAAAAGTAAATGCTGATAAAGCTTTAACAAAGATTCACTGACCCTGAATATCTCAATTGCTCGGTGGGCGCAAGCACATGCAACTATGCAATACTAACCCGTAAATTATTGCATTCTAATAAGCCGAGTTTTATGTAGTGCAGAATCTGTTATTCTTTTTAGATTTTATAGTGTTTATATCAATAAGTGCTGGCTAAGTTTGGGATTGCCCATAAAAGCTATTTATCTGCTCATTGTGTTCTAATCAAGTGATCAATAAACAGATTTTAAGGTGATTGAATAATCACTTTGAGATTTGCTTATTTTTTTTTTTTTTTTTTTTTTTTTTTTTTTATTGTTTGTTACAAAATGATTATCTCAGTATTTCAAACAGTATTTGTTCATAGTGGAACTGATATTAGACCATTATTTTGTTTTCTTAGCATTATGGTATCTAAGTTTGCACAACATAATAGGTTCGTACCAACGATCCTAACAGTCAGTTTTCAGCACCAATTATCAGGTAGGATATAGAAAGATTATGATTAATCCTAATTAAGTGTAAAGACTAATAGAATTAGTACTCGATTCGGACGTGTCTAGATAAAGTAGAGTTCCATGGTCCTATATTTTTCTAACAGGTATCTCAGTGACAACTTTTTGCAAGCATCATTTAGACACCTCAAATATATCATGATCAATGTTGTAATGTAACATCATCTCTAAGATAGATAGCACTAATTTAGTTTCCCTCATTGAGAATGAGCTCAGCATGGTACTAACCATTTTAACCAAGTTATATGAAAGAATGTGACCCATCAAGATGATTATACCTGAGGAATTCCTTTCCAAGCATTTAAAAATCCGCTACAATTGCTGCTATTCATTCTTATTAACTACTGCATCATCAGGTACGCTTCCCCTCTCGCACATTACGACCTAGTCTTTGTTGTTGCTGTTGAAACATATTAAAAAGTTCATTAATGTGTAAGTTTAAGTAAACAACAACTACTTGCTAGCCTAATAGTTTATAAGCTAAATAAGCTCATTTAGAAAAAGCTACTAAAAAATTTAAAGAAGCTTACACGGTGTAGACGTGTGCACGAAACTTAAATCTACTGACAGATCATCGAAAGCTGCTAAATAGGTTTCACTGCTCTGATCATACAAATTCTCACAGTCAGCATACAGAGTTTTGTGAAAGAGATGACACAATAACTAAGTCATAAAAGAAATGTAAACACCTAAAACTTTACGTATTTTTGAGTCCACCAACATACGTACTACTACAAATGAAAAACATACCAAGTATTATGGTGAGCATGTGGCTTGTAGAGGAGTGTTTAGCTAATACTCTTAGTAGAATATACGCCTTTTAAAGAGTCATTCTGTGCTAAATTATTTTATTTATGAATCTTTCCTTTTTATCATATAAAGAAACCCAAATAGACCCATTTCCATATAATGGTCATGCCATGATGAACTAAGGGCTGCGGTTCATGCCATTCCAACTACTTGTGATGTTACTTTAGAAAACCAAAAGAAGTTTTGTAAAGAAATCTTAAACACTCCTAAAATGAATAAAATGACCCTATATAATCATAATCACTTTTGTTTGTTGCACCTCATGATCCAACTATCCAAAGCCGGTTATTTGACCCCATAAAACTTTCTAAATAAGAATCAGCACACCTTTTCAAAATGATTAACGCTCATTCGAGTTCTTGAACTATACACATGTTAGGTAAGGGGTGTTTGGATATGCTATTTCCACATTATTAGACATGAGTTACTTTAACACAAAGCGTGTGATCTAATCAATGTCACACACATGTGACACTATCTAATATCCAACTACTCAAATTGAAACAACATAGGTTTACCACTGATAATACAGCGTTGATCGGATAAAGTTTACTAAAGATACAGTAAACATCATAAAAGAAGTTTAACAAACGCATAATTTTTTTTTACATCAGGACTCACCAGCTATGCAGCATAGAAGGACTATAATCTTAATGGTTCCACCATATATATAGATAATATATAGTATATATATAATTAATATATAAATATATAAATATAGAAATAATATAATATTAATATAAATATCCGTGGGGGGGGGGGGGGTGTGACATTTACTCTTTTACGAGGCATGCAGACCCGTGTGATGCACACGTGTTGTATCTAATTGTTGATTGTGTACGGGTTGTATGTAGTTGTTTAGACCCGTGCGCTGCACACGTATGGTATAATTTTATTAGCTCTTCAAAAACCTTTTGATGTTCATTCGTAGTCCACTCCTAAACTGATTTTGCTAACTCGTAGCTTTTAAAATTTTAAGCCTGAAAATATAGTAAGACATTTATTTAAAGGCAGAAAACCACTTAATAAAAAATGAATATGAAAAGATCAGCAACCAAAATTAACAGGTGCAAGAAAAGTAAATGCTGATAAATCTTTAACAAAGATTCACTCACCCTGAATATCTCAATTGCTCGGTGGCCGCAAGCACATGCAACTATGCAATACTAACCTGTAAATTATTGCATTCCAATAAGCCGAGTTTTATGCAGTGCAGAATCTGTTATTCTTTTTAGATTTTATAGTGTTTATATCAATAAGGGCTGGCTAAGTTTGGGATTGCCCATAAAAGCTATTTATATGTTCATAGTGGAACTGATATTAAACCACTATTTTGTTTTCTTAGCATTATGGTATCTAAGTTTGCACAACATAATAGGTTCATACCAACGATCCTAACAGTCAGTTTTCAGCACCAATTATCAGGTAGGATATAGAAAGATAGATTAAGCCTAGGGCTGTGTAAAGACTAATAGAATTAGTACTCGATTCGGACGTGTCTGGATAAAGTAGAGTTCCATGGTCCTATATTTTTCTAACAGGTATCTCAGTGACAACTTTTTGTAAGCATCATTTAGACACCTCCAAATATATCATGATCAATGTTGTAACATAACATCATCTCTGAGATAGATAGCACTAATTTAGTTTCCCTCATTGAGAATGAAGTTATGCATTGTACTAAACATTTAACCAAGTATATGAAAGAATGTGACACATCAAAATGATTATACCTAAGGAATTACTTTGCAAGCATTTAAAAAGCCGCTAAAATTGTTGCTATTCATTCTTATTAACTGCTGAATCATCATGTTCGCTTCCCCTCTCGCACATCACGACCTAGTATTTGTTGTTGATGCTGAAACATATAAAAAAGTTCATTAATGGGTAAGTTCAAGTAAACAACAACTACTTGCTAGCCTAATAGTTTATAAACTAAATAAGCTCATTTAGAAAAAGCTACTAAAAATGCAAAGAAGCTTACACGGTGTAGACGTGTGCACGAAACTTAAATCTACTGACAGGATCATCTAAAGCTGCTAAAATAGGTTTCACTGCTCTGTCATACAATTTCTCACAGTCATGCATACATAGTTTGGTGAAGAGATTACACAATAACTAGTCATAAAAAAATGTAAACACACTAAAACTTTACGTATTTTTGAGACCACCAACATACTTTCTACTACAAATGAAAAACATACCAAGTTTTAGGGTGAGCATGGGGCGGGTGAGGCGTGTTTATGCTAATACTCTTTAGGAGAATATACGGCCTTTTTAAGAGTTCATTCTGTGCTAAATTATTTTATTTATGAATCTTTCCTTTTTATCAATATAATGAAACCCAAATTGACCCATTTCCATATAATGGGTCATGCCATGATGAACTGAGGGCTGCGGGTTCATGCCATTCCAAACTACTTGTGTAGTTATTTAGAAAACATAAGAAGTTTTGTAAAGAAATCTTAAACACTCCTAAAATGAATAAATGACCCTTATATAATCATAATCACTTTTGTTGCTGCACCTCATGATCCAACTATCCAAAGCCGGTTATTTGACCCCATAAAACTTTCAAAATAAGAATCAGCACACCTTTTCAAAATGATTAAGGCTCATTCGAGTTCTTGAACTATACACAGGTTAGGTAAGGGGTGTTTGGATATGCTATTTCCACATTATTAGACATGAGTTACTTTAACACAAAGCGTGTGATCTAATCAATGGTCACAACCACATGCGAACTACTAAAATCCTAACTACTCAAATTGAAACAAACATAGGTTACCACTTATTAATCAACGGATGATCGATAAAGAAACTAATTATAAGTAAACATAATAAAGATGTTAACGAAGACCATAATTTTTTACAATCTTGACTCACCAGCTAGCAGCATAGAATGGACTATAACCTTAATGGTTCCACCATATATATATATATATATATATATATATATATATATATATATATATATATATATATATATATCCGTGTGTGACATTTACTTTTTACGAGGCATGCAGACCCGTGCGATGCACACGGGTTGTATCTAATTGTTGATTGCGTACGGGTTGTATGTAGTTGTTTTTTTGATAACTTGTATGTAGTTGTTTAGACTTGTGCGTTGCACACGTATGGTATAATTTTATTTGCTCTTCAAAAACCTTTTGTTGCTCATTCGCAGTCCACTCCTAAACTGATTTTGCTAACTCGTGGCTTTTAAAATTTTCAGCCTGAAATAATAGTAAGACATTTATTTAAAGGCAGAAAACCACTTAATAAAAAATGAATATGAAAAGATCAGCAACCAAAATTAACAGGTGCAAGAAAAGTATATGCTGATAAATCTTTAACAAAGGTTATATAATCTAGTTTGAGTTCTTCACTAACCCTGAATATCTCAATTGCTCGGTGGGCGCAAGCACATGCAAATATGCAATGCTAACCCGAAAACTATTGCATTCCACTAAGCCGAGTTTTGTGTAGTGCACAATCTGTTATTCTTTTCAGATTTTATAGTGTTTATATCAATAAGGGCTGGCTAAGTTTGGGATTGCCCATAAAAGCTGTTTATCTGCTCATTGTGTTCTAATCAAGTGATCAATAAATAGTTTTTAAGGTGATTGAATAATCACTTTGAGATTTGCTTGTTACAAAAGGATTATCTCAGTATTTCGAACAATATTTGTTCACAGTGGAACTGATATTAAACCACTATTTTGTTTTCTTAGCATTATGGTATCTAAGTTTGCACAACATAATAGGTTCGTACCAACGATCCTAACAGTCGATTTTCAGCACCAATTATCAGGTAGGATATAGAAAGATAGATTAAGCCTAGGGATGTTTAAAGACTATAGAATTAGTACTTGATTCGGACGTGTCTAGATAAAGTAGAGTTCCATGGTCCTATATTTTTCTAACAGGTATCTCAGTGACAACTTTTTGCAAGCATCATTTAGACACCTCAAATATATCATGATCAATGTTGTAATGTAACATCATCTCTAAGATAGATAGCACTAATTTAGTTTCCCTCATTAAGAATGAAGTTATGCATTGTACTAAACATTTAACCAAGTATATGAAAGAATGTGACGCGTCAGAATGATTATACCTAAGGAATTACTTTGCAAGCATTTAAAAAGCCGCTAAAATTGTTGCTATTCATTCTTATTAAGTGCTGAATCATCATGTTCGCTTCCCCTCTCGCACATCACGACCTAGTATTTGTTGTTGATGCTGAAACATATAAAAAAGTTCATTAATGGGTAAGTTCAAGTAAACAACAACTACTTGCTAGCCTAATAGTTTATAAGCTAAATAAGCTCATTTAGAAAAAGCTACAAGCTTACACGGTGGAGACGTGTGCACGGAACTTAACTCTACTGACAGGATCATCTAAAGCTGCTGAAATAGGTTTCACTGCTTTGTCCTACAATTTCTCACGGTCATGCATACATAGTTTGGTGAAGAGATTACGCAATAGCTAGTCATAAGAAATTGTAAACACACTCAAATTTTACTTGTTTTCGAGACCACCAACATACTTTCTACTACAAATGAAAAACATACCAAGTTTTAGGGTGAGCATGGGGTTGGTGGGGCGTGTTTATGCTAATACTATTTAGGAAAATATACAGTCTTTTTAAGAGTTCATTATGTGCTAAATTATTTTATTTATAAATTTTCCCTTTTTATCAATATAATGAAACCCAAATTGACCCATTTCCATATAATGGGTCATGCCATGATGAACTGAGGGCTGCGGGTTCATGCCATTCCAAACTACTTGTGCAATTATTTAAAAAACATAAGCAGTTTTGTAAAGAAATCCTAAACACTCCTAAAATGAATAAATGACCCTTATATAATCATAATCACTTTTGTTGTTGCATCTCATGATCCAACTATCCAAAGCTGGTTATTTGACCTCATAAAACTTTCAAAATAAGAATCAGCACACCTTTTCAAAATGATTAAGGCTCATTCGAGTTCTTGAACTATACACAGGTCAGGTAAGGGGTGTTTGGATATGCTATTTCCACATTATTAGACATGAGTTACTTTAACACAAAGCGTGTGATCTAATCAATGTCACACACATGTGACACTATCTAATATCCTAACTACTCTAATTGAAACTAACATAGGTTACCACTGATAATCAGCGGTTGATCGATAAAGTTACTAATGATAAGTAAACATAATAAAGATGTTTAACAACCGCATAAGTTTTATATCATGGACTCGCCAGCTAGCAGCATAGAATAGACTGTAACCTTAATGGGTCCACCATATATATATATCCTCTTTGGCATATGGGCATTCTTTGTAGCAACTGTTGTCCAAAATGGTTAAACGCAACTATTACCTGTAAAACCATAGATAACGATTAAGGAAATTGTTTATGGCTTGAGTATAACATTAGTAAAATGGCAGCTACCTATATAAGTTAAAAATATCCCTTGAAAAACAGATTTAATACTCAAACCCAAATCCGAACCTAAACCACATTTACGCACATGAATCTTGATGGACATGACATAAAATAAACCTATATATAAACACAAATAAAGAATCAGATGATAAATTGGTAAACATAAGTAAACACATAAATTAATCAAAATGGAGCCCACAACAAACAGTTCTGACATACAAATACCTTAAGCCGTAGAAGTAGTCCCGACAGCAATGGGTTTTTAATCTTTAAGCAAAAAGATAAAATCTTGATGCAAAAAAGATCAAATATTGAATCTTGAAGATTTTGTTTATGGGTTATCCTTTTGTATTCCGTGGGAAATACATACTTGGAAGTTGCATGATCCCAATCCCTTCCCCTTCTTCATATGAAATACCTGGAGGTTGCATTTAGGGCTATAGAACTTCCCATTTGCTTAATCCATTAATGGATACAACCCCAAGAAATTAAGGGGTTGTATATTTTAGTATAATAGATAACATTCTCCGTATATAAGCGAAGACCAAAATGAATACTTTTGGGTTAATATAGACTTGTCAAGCATGTAACTAATACATACAATTTTTATTTTATTATAGTATAATTTTTTTGTTCTTGAAAGAGTTAGGGGTTATTTGATTACTTCTTAATAAAACGATTAAGTGTCAAATTCTGAATCGCTCAAAGGTTTGAGCGTTTGGTAGAAAAAAAATTGTCTTTGGATCATACAATGTGCTTCTGTGCTATTTTGTATAAGGTGGGACCCTAAACCATTCAGCAGCCAAAGACTCACAAAAAAATGCACATGGACCCACAAATTTTATGGGTCCTTGTGTACTTTTCTATATATTTCTGAGAGTCCCTATGTACTTTTTGTACATTTTTGCTTCTTATCTTGTGCCCTTAGGGCACAAGTTAGAAAAACTCTCTCTACACACACACACACACACGCACACGCACACGCACACGCACACACACACGCACACACACGCACACGCACACGCACGCACACGCACGCACACGCACGCACACGCACGCGCACGCACGCACGCACTCACTCACACACACACACACACACACACACACACATACACACACACACACACACATATATATATATATATATATATATATATATATATATATATATATATATATATATATATATATAGGCTCCGGTTCTATTGAGAAGGTTTTTATTTTGAGAAGATTGAGAAATCTTCGTTTGAGCAAATTGATTCATGTTTTTTGATTTGATTCACAAGTAAACATCATTTAATAGTGAATCGAATCTATAAATCACAAATTTGATTCACAAATCATTGTTAAAATCGAGTTATGATGATGATTCATTAAATTTGTACAGATGATTCAGTATTCTACACATATTGGAAAATCGAAAGATTTTTAACATTGATTCAAATTTTTTTTTACACATTTTGAATTATAATCACATTAAAATGAGTTTTACGTTTGAAAAACGTGAATCAAAGTTAAAAATCTATCGTTTTTGAAAACTTTTTCTCAAAATAAAAACCTTCTCAATCGATCCGGCTTATATATATATATACACACACACACACACACACACACACACACACACACACACACACACACACACACATACATACATATATATATATATATATATATATATATATATATATAGAGTTAGGATCAAATAAGAAGTTTTCTTAAAATAAGAAGGATACGCAATTACAACTCTAACCTCATAATCAAGATGCACCGACGTAAATTAGATGCATCTCTATAATATAGATGCATTAAAACGCATCTTAATGTTGTTTTCTAGCTTTTAATTAGATCATATACGTATATTATGATTGCTTTTATTTTTTCTCTTTTTTTTGTTCCTCAGCATGTGCCAAAATTATGAAAATCAATGCCTATCTTACGCATCAAATTAACTGTTCGAAATACAAAATGTTGCATCAATATTAATAAAAATACATCTAAATCAAGTCGATTGCATCTCAAAATGTTTGTTATTAGTCACTTTCTCACCACTTCTTATTATTAATTACTTTCTCACCTGATCCCATAACTATATATTATATATATGTATATAAATATATATATATAATATCTTATATATAGATAAAAAAAATATATAAATTTACAATATATAATAAAATATAATCCGGATTGATTGAGAAGAGTTTTAGATTGAGAAAAATGAGAAACCATCTAAGTTGTTCATCTCATTAGATTAGATCAAGGGTATGATGGTACAATTTTATTTTCTCTTTAATATTCAAACTGCATTAATATTCATTTATTGTTCTCCTCCATTTAACTTGTCACCGAATTTTATCTATGATCCTGTTTTTTTTGTTAGCACTAGTATTTCCAAATGCATTTGATAAATCTAAAATCAATCCAACAAGTTTACTAATTATTACGCGGCAGTTTATCAAATGATTCATGTTATTGTTTATTCTTTAATTTTTCATGATTCATGTATTTTGTTTGTCCAATGATTCACGTAGGTGTTCTCAAATTTGTGATGATCATAGTTAAAAATATCGGTCACATGTCTTCACTATTATGGATATCATTTTTTTGTTATGACTATTTCTTTTCATCTACTTTTTATCATTGTCATTATAAAGATTTTTCGTAAATCATATTTTATGTGTTACAATCAAAGACAAATGATCGTCGATAATATTGAATCATACATGATCCAAGTCATCAACTTATCGAAATTTGAATCATTGTGTTAATAATGAATCATAAGAGTATATCGTTATTATGGGTCAAGCAACGTTAGTATCTCATTAAGTTACATTTGTGAAACGTTGATTCACATTTCTTTTTTGCTATGATTCAAAATATTATACATACGCAATTTTGGATTTGTATTGGCTTGACTTGTGTAATTTTACATATTGTGTAATTTTACATATTTTTTAAAAATAGCTCCCCAACAATTTGTACTATCACTTCTTCGGTTATCATTCACTAATACAAATAATTTGTGTGTAATAATAAGTTTTTCTCTCACTAATCGAATACGATTCAAGAAATCTTTTATATAATAAAAGAATTACATCATTTTGGAGTTTTCTACCAAATTGAATCTTATGAATTAAAAAATTGGACCAATCAGAACGCTTGATTTTGCCACGTAGGCAAAATCGTGTGATCTAATTGGTCAATAAAAAGTCAAAATTAAACTTCAAATCGGTCAAAATTGAGAAAAAACGTGTATAATGAAAAACTCACCAAAAACTATATGTGTCAAAAATATGATAAAGTTAACTTTTAAAAAAGCGGGTTTGATTTTTTAAAACTTCAAGGACGAAGAATAGCATGTAATGTAACTTCCAATCTTTATTCAATATTTCAATGTCAAACTACCTTCTACCCATTAGATAAACAAAAAAAAAACCAAAAACGATATTCCCACCTCCAGCCCTATCATTCCTCCAATTGATGCCTTCTACCTACGACAATCGTCGACACATACGGATCTAAAAATTCATTTTATGTTTGTACAAAGACATACAATAGTTTCCATCTTCTAAAACCTGAATCAAACCCTACCTTCCCAAGAACCCTAAATCGTAATGATTGAAGAACCAAAATCAAATATTAAAATCTTAAGTATTTATATGATTTTCAAACAAAGGAGAAAAGGTATGGTTTTGGTTTGTACTTTTTGATTCTCTTTGATCGTTAGATTACTTAAAATATCATCATAATTCTGTCAATGCTGTTGTCCTGTTGAGGATGTGCTTAAAAACTTATTAATCAGTGAGATTAGGTTTAATAGATAAAGTTGTGTATTTTTGTTGAATTTGACTTTAAGTTTTGCTGAAGTTTTGCTTTTTGTGGATTTTTTTTATTGTTTAGTTGATAAGGTGATTTTTTTATCGGAGTTAAGGTGTACCACAAGTGGATACACAAAAAATTTATTAACCCAACACCAATGGCAATTTCTGCACATTATTTTACAAAGTACTATGACTCATATGTAAAGCTATAGATTTGTTGTGTTTATCTTTTAAAAAGTAAAATTTTAATTCACACGCATTATGTTTGTAGATTACATAGGATATGACAGTGAGAATAATCATGAATATTGATAATCTCAAGTAAGAATCTTCCTTTATTAATAACGAGAAGAATATCATTTAACCGGAAAAGATGGCAACTTGCACAATAAAGTGATGGTGTTAAACGGAAAAGAATTGAACATAAATTCATCTGGTGACATACCTTTGTTAAGCCTTTGTATGTGAATTCATGAGAGCCAATAAACGTAGCTCCCTATTCTATTGTATTTGTACATTTCCCACATGTTACCTTATATGCTTGCCCAAGTTAGGACATTTAATTTTCTTTTGCCAGCTTTCGTATGAGACCCAATAATCATGGTGATGACTTGAGTCAAAGTATCTAGATACTTTCACAAATAAATAGACGTTTTAAAATTTCCATTTTAGTTTTAAATCTAGATTAGCTTGGTGGCTTTGGTTACTTTTTGTTTCTCTATTTGCATCCACAACGATGCCAAGAAGGAAATAGATATCTTTGTTCAAAAAGTAAAATTAGTACTGGTCTTTATTTAGTGAGTCTAAGTTTTGGTATCATTTAGCCCGAACAAGTAACATATAATATTTTTATAACTTTAACGTGCTTAATTATGCACTCGCTTGCTATTTTTAAGGCTTGGAAAGCAAAAAAAAAATGTTCAGTGGTGCTACGAGAATTTTGTACAGGTGTGGTCTCTAAGATCTAGATCTTATCTACGATAATGTAGGAGATCTATATTTTGTTCAATTTGATAATATAATGGGTAATAAACTATAGTCTGTATAACTACTTACATGTTTGACAGGTTATGATTATTTAAAATGAAGACATAGAATGACCCGAAAGTGTGAAAAAGAATGGGAAAATCATATGTTAAGAATAGTTGACCAGGTGATTTTAATATGATAATCAGTTGCATATGAAACTGATCATTAAAAATGGTGAATCTGGTGATTGTGATGTGGGTAGGAATATGTAGACTAGAGATTATTTACATTAGTTGTGATATTGGAGGTTTGGGGTATTAAATTATTCATAAAGTAGATTGGATGAAAGTGTTGATAAGGAGCTTATTAAAATGAAAATTGTTACCATGATATCAAGAGATGATGCATGATTGTTATCTTCGTCATGTAATTAAAAAAGAAATCCTATTAGGCTACCGTAAGTGGTGAATAAACAAGGTGAAACCATTTCAAAAAGGCATAAGAATGATGAACTTATGCTAAATTTGCAACTTGGAATTAGGATATACTTAAGATTCAAATTTTTGCCCAAATATGTTTTTATTGTCACTATCCTATATTTTCTATAATTACATTGTATCTATTGTAATTGGAGTTCATATGCTTTTCACAGATTATTTTATGCATGATTTTTGAGTGGGCGGGAATGTTTGTTTTGCATACAAAAGGGTAAAAAAAATTGCTGATAATTTGGAGGCAGTAGGTTGATCGTAAGTACGGGAAGATAGGTTTAAAGTTGTTAGTGTCCTATTGTAAGCCGGTGGAAAATGGAAAATGGTTCAGTGTGGTCGAAATTGAATATGGGTGTAATACATTCCATGGTCACGAGCACTTTTCACTTGGCTCTTTTGGTATCATGCTTATTCCCAATGCACAAAGACAAATAACAAAGTGCAAAGGTTTAAACAGAAGTCAAATATATACAATTATTGGTTGGGGATATTGACTTTTTAGTGCGTGAGCCTCTAATGATAGCAATTAGTTATTTTGTAGGTTATAGATTATTGTTTCCATTATATTTGAGGAACAAATTTTGTTTGTTAAAACCTGAAGCATATTATATTGTTCCACCGATTTACACTTTGTCGGATCGGGGTATGACTGTGATTTCTTACGTTACCTCATATTGATTATGTTAATTCGTGTTTGGATTTGCGTATTGAAACTTATATTCTAATATTTTATTGTTTGGATAAACATATTATATTTGTAAAACGGTCATTAGCGCATTGAATGTAGAAAATGACTTGACTCTAATTTTTATACTAATTTGAGAGTTATCTTGCTGATTTAGTTGTTGGACTGAATAGTTTTGCTACTTGCAGCTTGCACTTTAGCGATATTGGTTCAATATAAATATTCATGGTTCAGTATAAATATTCAATATAAACTCTGTGGATTCGATATAAAGTCATTTAAGATTTTAAGAATTGTTTATGCTTGATACATAATATGCTTGTGATGCAGGATGCTTCGGGTTACTACAAAATGCAATATATAACTAGGCAAAGAAAAAGGCAGGCACATGTCGTGATTAAACTTAATTAACTGCTTATGGATATGAACCTTTGACAAAGACACATTAGAGGCCCGTTCACTATATTTATCGTAGGATTAAAATATGTAAGTTTTGAGTTTAAACGTATCCGCGCAATATGTATCTGCTGTTTACTCTATGGTGTACAAGTCGACTACCTGAGGTTATTTCATGTGTTTGACCCAAATTCCCACTAATTCTTCAGATTTCTAATCTTAATAAATACCACTATATATATGGTTTATAACTTTTTGGATATTGTCCTTATCAGGTTCTCATATGCTATTTGAAACTACAGTGCACTAAGCCATTGAACCCGGGGTCTTAGTATGTACAGTTGCAGCAGTAATAGTCATGTTTTTAGAGGCGCAGTTGATGGTTGGCTCATTGCATCCTCCTCTATTCATAGGTACCTTCCCTATACACCACATTTTCAATTCTTAATGTTAAAAGCAATCGTATAAAGTTTTATATCTTAAACATCGTGTAAAAAGTTTCAACCTTTAAGCTACCAATACAAAGGTGATGCTCCTTTAACGTCAAGTGGAATCTTTAAATTTGGTACCATTTCTTATAAGTGTTTACCCTTAGGATCCACTGTCATTGTGTGTGTTCTAACTTCTATATGTTTTATTCGTCGTTGTAAGCCGTTGAAGGCTTTTGATAATTGTTTCACTTGATAACTGTACATATCTAAGTTGCAGCCATCTGTCCATATTGAGTTGAGGAAACAAGAAAGTTATGCGATTGAGGATGTAGTTAGGTGTAGAAATTTTTTGCCAATGTTGTACTTGCTATGTTTTGTAATGGACCTGTTCTAAAAGGATTGATAAACTTGCTTTTGAAAAGCCTATTTGGATCACCTATCCAAGTGTGTGATTTATGGACTGTTTTTATTTAACATAATCTAAGCTATTGGTTTCGGATCTTACATGATATGTATAAATTTCAAAATTATGTTCTGCCACAAACTGAGGATGATGGATACCTGAAGATGCAAATCAAGGAGTTGCTAACATTTCACGAACAAAATACATTTCAAATTTATTATCTTTTTGTTTAATCATTTTCTTGACAATAACTTGTGCTTGCATGATTTCAAACTTATTTTTATCAGAAATATACTTATTTACAAGCTATATCAACATTGTATGTGGAATACTGTTTCATTTGTTGAGTTTCGTCATTAATAAGTTCTATGGTTCACGTAACAATTTAATAAAATAAACATAAAAAACAGAAATATTAGATGAATTTTAAAAGATTACAAATTCTAATAACAAAACTAATACTTTATTAAAAATTTTGGTTCAAACCCCGTGCGTGCACGGGTATTAAAACTAGTATGCCTATATAAGAAAAAAACCAATTATTAAACATGAGATCGAAAAAATAAACACGCACAAAATTAAGAAAAAATAAAATTAAATTAATGGCCCGCAACAACGCGCGAAAAATTAATGTCTCGCAGCAACGCGCGGTTAACGTTGCTTGTATATATACTATATTTGGAATAAAACTACGTCGTTTTGACGTAGTTGCTACAGTACCGGCCCATTGGGCTCCCACTTTGGCCGGGCTGGCCCATTTAACTTTTTTTTTGACGTAGTTGCTATAGTACCGGCCCATTGGGCTCCCACTTTGGGCCGACCCATTTGACCTTTTTTTTTCTTTTTCTTTAACTAGGCAACTTGGAAAAAAAAATTGTTCGGCACAAAATAGGAAACAAAATTACAAAAGTACTTATTTATTCATTTCAAAAAATATCCACGACATGAGACCAAACACATGAGACCAAACACATAAGCCCATATAAAAAAAGAAACTATTGTCGTTTTGACGATAGTTGCTACAGTACCGGCCCATTGGGCTCCCACTTTGGGCCGGCCCATTTGACTTTTTTTTCTTTTTCTTTAACTAGGCAACTTTAATAAAAAAAAATTGCTCGGC
>BQNB010104809.1:0-20013 GCA_026074375.1 Tanacetum coccineum
TAAAATCCCCTAGAACAACCTGTTGAGCCATTCCTTTCTTTTGTACACCATATAATATGTTTTGTTACACCTTTGCACCTTAGCCTATCGTGTAGATTAAGCCTATTTCTCTAAGTTGCTAGTTGCTTTTGTGTAAAGTTTTGTATTTCTTGTGTCAAAGTGAAATTTTTCTATCTCTGTAATGGTCGGGAAATTGCACAATGCAATGGTAAAATTATGTAGCTCGTAAGTTTCGCTACTTTCGCAATTATGAATCATGTTCGAAGGAAAATGTTACAAGGAAAGATTATCCGGACGACTTATGAAAGTGAAGACGGTGGAATCAAACCGAGGTTTATCATGGTTTGCTTTTAAAAAAAATAAAAATAAAAATAAAAAATAAAAAAATAAAAAAATTAAAAAAAGAGAAAAAGCAAAAAAAGAGAAAGAACAAAAATAGTCGGTTCAAAAGAATTTTATACCGAAGGAATCACTTAGAAGGATCGATTATTCGTTGATACGCTACAAAAATCAACTATGTAAAGTTTTGTAAAAAGTGGCCGATATCACCACTTATGTAAAAGTATGTAAAGAGCGGGATGTAAGGGAAGTTGACCGTTATGGGAACATCAACTTAGGTTGTCTTTGTCATTTCTGTGATCGAGGCGTATGTCTATATGTTTGAGTCTTTGTCATGGAACGGTCGGGGGAAAGTTACTAGCAACCGCACCTTATTTGTTGGCTTAATCTATTTGTTTTGTGAATTTTATTTAACAACCATTTTACTTCCCTTTCCTGATAACTAACCTTAGGATCTACTCAAATGAGGATGTATTCGAGCGTGGATGTCTATTCCGTCGATAAGGCATGTATTCATGTCTCAGCTGCCTTGTTTGACGACGACCTCTAGTGAAAGTCAGAAGCTCCATACCCTATATCATTCTCCTAAAAATAATGATTAAACCCAAGCCTACTAATAAATACCCAATTTAGCTTTTGATTTATTCTTCCTTAGCTTTAGCGGTGGAGATGTGTATCCTTGCCAAGCTTATGATACAAAACTAATCACGACCGAGCAATTGAGCGTACTACTTAAATGTTGCACCCTAGATTAGTTGAGTGATCTGAGTGTTTTTATTTCCATATTTCATGAGGAGCTTGGTTATGTACAGGTGATTAGAAAAAAGCGATTCTTAAAACGGAAAATCCTTAACTTTGGTGGGGACACATTTTCATAAACTGAATTTTTTTCTAAGGTCTACTTGATGACAAGTAGGATTCAAGTGGGGGGATATTTGATGACATCAAATAACGTCGCTTTATTATATCATTTATCCCATCTATTTTGCCCACTTTTATATAATTATTGCATTATTTGGTACTTAATTGCTTTAAAGTTGATAAATGCAGTAATTCAGGAGTGTTTTGTGAAGACATGCTAAAAGCCACAAAATTTAGAGCTAAAACGAAGACATTTGAAGATTTCTGAAAATTCACCAATACGCCGTATCCAACTAAGAAGATACGGCGTATAAACCCCAAGACTTCACAAGAAAAATGCGTTTTACCAATTCCCAATACGGCTTATCTATGATATCTTCATACGCCGTATCCATGAAGATAACTATTCAAAGATACAGTAAATCAAGTAAATTGGGAAAGATATCAAAGATTTATTACAAACGTAGTACGCTTAGACATTGCACACTATAAATAGAAGACTCAAAAATGACTTTTCATCAGATTCGTACATGAATAAATCATAATCAATTTTCATCAAATCACTTTTGTCCGTGCACTTTTCACTCCAGGTCGCACGAACAGATTCAATAGTTGTGGAGGTAAAGCTACTTCTCATTTTAAATATGAACTTTTCATTTCCTACCTCTAGAGAAATCGATTTTTGGAAGATATCTACCTTAGAGTGGGCTATTGCAGGAAGTGGTTTTCCTAAAATGTTAGGCATCCTAAAGTCCTCTGTCATATCAAATTTGACAATGTCAACAGGAAAAATGAATTTATCAATTTTTATAAGTAAGTTCTTGACTATTCCTTTCGGGGTGCATCAGGTGTTATTAACCATTTCAATTACCATATTGATTGGGTCGAGTTTTCCTATGCCTAAACGCTTATACATGGAAAGTGGCATAATGCTAATGCTAGCTCCTAAATCTGCTAAAGCATTATTAAAATCTAACCTTTCGATAGAACATGAGAGAATAAAACTCCCTGGATCTTGTTCCTTTAGGGGTAGTTGGATCTAAAGCAGAGCTGAACATCTAGGATTCATCCTAACTTCATCGTCCTCCTTAGTCCTTGGTTTATTAGCCACCACGTCTTTCATGTGTTTTGTGTAGTTGTCTGTTTGCCTAATTTCTTTCAGGAGAGGATGCTTAACCCTAATTTTCTTTAGGCTTTCCATGGTTTCATGAACTAATGCTTCTTAAGCGTGTTGCTCAAGATGTCTAGGAAATAGAATTGGTGATTGGTAGGGTGATGACATCAAATAACGTCGCTTTATTATATCATTTATCCCATCTAATTTGCCTACTTTTATATAATTATTGCATTATTTGGTACTTAATTGTTTCAAAGTTGATAAATGCAATTATTCAGGAGTGTTTTTTTGAAGACATGCTAAAAGGC
This sequence comes from Tanacetum coccineum, assembly GCA_026074375.1. NCBI lineage: Eukaryota > Viridiplantae > Streptophyta > Magnoliopsida > Asterales > Asteraceae > Tanacetum > Tanacetum coccineum. Next base: position 2,626 of record BQNB010104809.1, read on the forward strand.
GCACAATTTGGAGCTAAAACAAGGACATTTGAAGATTTCTAAAAATTCACCAATACGCCGTATCCAACTATGAAGATACGGCGTATCAGCGCCAATACTTCACAATAAAAATGCGTTTTACCAATTCCTAATATGGCGTATCCATGATATCTTCATACGCCGTATCTATGAAGATAACTATTCGAAGATACAGTAAATCAAGTAAATTAGGAAAGATATCAAAGATTTATTACAAACGTAGTGCGCACTCCAAGGAATCCAGCCCAATACGCCGTATTGACCCATCTGGATACGGCGTATCGAGTGTTTTTCAGCAACTATAAATAGAAGACTCAAAAATGAGTTTTTCAGTGTGCAATATCATATTCTTTATACCATACTCACTAAAGATGAATTTTAGAAGAGAAGATCAGCCACCAAGGTTAAGCATTGATCACGAATCCATAGAATACATCGTGTAATTTTTACTCTCTTAATCATTCGATTTCAATTGTTTGATTACGCTTGTATTATTACAATGGTTGTAGGCTAATACCCTCGGGTATTAGCCATCTTAATTAAAGTTCAATGTTTGGTTTGTTTTAAAATTAATTTCTTAATTTATCGTTGATTGTTTAATTATGTTTATCACCTCATACTTGTTTATGTGTTTGAATATGCGACCTATCATTCAACTGGGTCTAGTGTTACGGACCAAGTAATCTAGATACCAGGATAGCTCTCCATATCGTGTCTTATATTACTGGACCAATAGGATCACAAATAACGTTCTGACTTTGTCTTTTGATTATGAGCTTAGTTAGACCGGTAGGTGACCCATTTATGTTTTAGCAATCATGCTCTTAATTAACTGATAAAGATTGTGATAGTGGACTACCAGTATATGAAACACCGTCAAACAATAAATGGGTAAAGTCCCATTGGGCTAGGGTTTTAACAGGATCACCACTGCTTTAATTCTCTAAGATAGATTATAATTAAACTAAAGGATGCTTTATGCGGATGCATTAATTGTGACAGGATTAATTGTATCTAGGTCTTAGGATGATGTCCCGCCTAAGTCTTAAGAATGATATGCCGCTTCGAGATAAGTAAATCATTGCACTAAAACAAGCAAACCAGCATTGAACCGGATTTAATATGACTAATACAGTTTTCTATCATTTGGCTTGTACCACTTTTCTTTCTTCTACTCTTCATCTTTTTTGTTTATTGTGTATTGAATTGATATTTGTCATCACTAAACCTGTGCCAGTCTCTTAGGCTAAAAACCTCATATTTCATTAGACAACGTATATAGCATAGGTTTAACCAGCAAATAGACTAATTAAAATACTGATAGAATATAGGATTAATGTTCCACTCTTAGTGTTCGACACCTTACTTACCGCGAACTCCATCTTGACCGGGTACACTGCTCGTTAAAGTGTTGTTTTAGGTTTGTCGGCTAAATATAAATGTAAAACATAATAATCAAATAATTGACCCTACACGACAGCACATGATTGGGCTCAACATAAAGCTTATATTTTTCTTTTTCTCTTGAGGTGTCGGTTTTACTTCGGGTGTAGTATCGAGGGTAGCAACTGCCTTACTAACTTCTTTCTTTTTAGTTTCTTGTTTCTCGTCGTCCAAAAAACCTAAGTTGGAAGAAAAGTACTCGATTTCTTTAGGGGAGTAATAGAAAGGCGTGTATAAAGGTGTTTCATCTTCAGAAAAGATTGCCTTGCATTCCTTGAATTTTTCCCCCTTCGTTTTCACTTCAACTTCATTGGTTAAGGTTTTACTTTAGACTCGATATTTTGGATAATCTTGTCATGATTCTCTCGGTTTGTCTCGGTGTTTTGGTAATATTTCTTTAACCATTTATCTTGCTCGGCATGTATCTTGGACACTTCTTCTATGTATTTATTGATCATTTCAGTTAGACTCGGCCTTCTTTCCCGAGATGGTGGCTGGTTATCCGTTCGTGAGCCGTATCCAGATATTCCTCCATCAAATCTACCATTGTTTCTATTGTTATTGGGAAAGGGCGTACCAAACTCACCATATTTTACTACCTCCATAACCTTAACTTCCTCGTTGAGAGTGCATTCCTTGTCAAGATGAGGTCCTCTGCAAGTCGACACAAGCTATCTAGTTTGCTCACAATAACAGCGATTCCTTTAGAATTACTGTCGCTACTAACACTTCTATTAGATGAACCGTCATGCCACTTATTAGAGTGGTAATCCATAGTTTGAATGGCTGTCAAGGCTTGTGCAGGTGCCATGCCAGGAATTGGCCCTTGTGAGTCAAGCAAATTCTGGTTCATAGTGCCCAAACCATTGTATAATATGTTTACCTTTTGTTGGCTGTTGATGGCATGAGTTGGGCACTTGTATAGTAGGTCATTTTACCATTCCCATGCTTGGTACAATGATTCATCTCCTTCTTGCTTGAAGTTACAGATATGTTTAAGTTGCTTCGCGGTCTTACACGGTGGACAATACCTTTGGATAAAGGAATTTTTAAGGAGATCCTAGGTGTTTAGGATTCATGGGGCGAGTCTGTCTACCTACCTTTTAGCGGCTCTAGTAAGTATGATAGGGAAAATACATAGGAAGACTGCATCATGTGTAACTCCTGGAATTTTGAACAAACTAACGATGTCTAAAACCCGCTCAACATGCTCATAAGCATCGTCATTCTTGCTCTCGGAAAAGGTATCTTCCCTCAATTCACGCATGAATTAGATCTTGATTTCAAAGTTGACACTACCCCCAATTTCTAGTTTAACCATGCTTGGTGCCTGGTTCCCTCGAGTCAATGCCAGGTATTGCTTCATGGTAAGAGTATTGATGTCTACTCCCTCCATTATTGCACCTGAAAGATTAGCAAAAATTACTATAGAAATAAAAATGAATAATTACAAAAAAATCAAATTATAACTAATTTTTAGCTCCTCAACAACAGCGCCAAAAACTTAATGTGTGCAATGTCTAAGCATTGTTTTATTAGTGATTCTAATATCAACAGACCTGAATTGGTATTTGAGGTCTATCTTATACTTCGTGTAATCCTGAATCCCCCACAAGTCACGAAGGTAGGGCATCCAAGTTGTAGTGATTAAATTCCAACTATCCTAAAGACCTGTTTTATAACCTAGATAGATTATAAACCACCTCTGAAAGAGTTGTTACGCTCTTTAAGTTTTTAATGCGGTAAAGGCGGTAATATGATTAATTCTTACACTAGGAATAGATGACAACCTATCCTAGTACCCTACTAATTCTAAGTTCAACTAGTCCGCCTAATAAAAGAACTAACAGGATCTAAACTTCCCATAACACTACCAAAACTCAGGGATCAGTAACAGGCTAAGGATATCCAATAAAACAATAATTAAACAGGAAACATCAACATAACAATAGTAAATTCATAACCAGGCGAGCACTAGAAGTGCTTAGCCGCTTATGGTAACAATACAACAAGAAATAAATGAAGAGATCATGGATTGAATCATAGATTGAATCATCATAAGTCTTACGTTTTGAATGATTAAATATAAAAATAAAGATTAGTGATTTCTCCCTTAGACTTCTGGTGGACTTCTTTGACCTATGGAAGCTTGGTTCGCCCCTTAATACTATGGTAGAAGGGTTGATGTCAAATGTGTAAAATGAGGGCTCTATTTATATCATTCGATCTTGTTACGACGTAACCGTTGCACTTGGTTACGCCGTAACCATGCTGAGTTGGGCTTCCCTTCTGTAGGCTTAAAATGTGTTACGGTGTAACTAAACGTCCTTGTTACGTCGTAATGGTGACTAGGATGAGTTATCATTCCTTAACGTGGTGTGTTACATCGTAAATGTTACTGAGCAATTAGGCCGTAACCTTGATGATGACCATACTTGCCTTCTATGGGTTATGGTTTAATACCTACGGGGTAATTATGGTGTAACAGGCCTTGAGAATCCGTCCATAACTTGATTTTATCTTCTAATTCTTGTGTTTCTTGTTCCAATGCTTGTATTCTTCCTATATACGACATAAGAAGTGATTAAGAATCATTTTCAACCATTTTGTTAGGATCACATAAATGGTCCTGAACAAAGAAGCTTCGGTCACTCAAAGATACAAGACAAAAGTCTAAGCTCGAAAGTCAATGTTAATTAATGTTTATTATGTATACGGGCCAAGATGTAAAAAGCCCAAATTGAAAGCCCTCAAAGGCAAATCCTTATTAGTATAAATACACCTAGTTTAGTCAAAATTAGGTTAGCTACTTCATTTTATTTTTCATCTTAAGGGTTTGTAGCACTATCTTGTTTTTCTTTCAATCAAAAGTTCTTTAATGTTTAATCTTTTGTGCCATTGATCTTGTGCTTAATCCATGGAATGATCTAGGGATCCTACAATTGGTATCAGAGCCTACAAGATTGATGTATTGATTTGGTTTGTATTTTTTTTTCTATTGATTTCGAAAAAAAAAAAGGTTTTTGTTTTTGATTATTTGTTTGTTTTTTATTCTTGATTCATAGATGGTTTATGTTTAATCTAATATCACTCAAACCATCTTGTTAGCAATCAACGATCTCGTGATTTTTTTTGTTCTTTCTTTTTGTTCGTGTATTGTTAAGCAAAAAAAATGATGTTGTAGGCTTGCGAGGAGTTGGCGAGAGCTTCTTTACCACACGCAGTCTCGATTTCTACTGGCTATCTCTACATGAACATAGCTCATGGACGCCAGTGACCATACTTATCAGCCATTCGATAGCACCCTCGTCGGTAGCTTATGGTTGTCCTTCCAGAGGCGTGTTAGACCTAGGATAGGCGATGCTAGCACCTTTGCAGCCCCTCATACCGATGCTCAGCCCGACCCTTGATTTCTTTCCCTTTTGATTATTATCTTTTGTAGATCTGTACTATATATTACACTTATAACAATTTGATTACCGATTTACTTTTGATATATATTATATGATGATCAGTTTATTTGTGTGTGATAGAATCAAGACTGGTAGTAAGTTCAGCAACACGACTCATTATAGGTTCGAAATCCCAAAACCATTGCTTAAAAGAGGAAAAGGACCGACTAAAATTTAGAAGACCAAACTGAAACAAAAGGCTTCCTGCGGGAGATCAACCCAGATCATTTAATTGTTTGTCGCATTTAAATGATTTGTTGCACGAGTCAGTGTTCCAGACACTCATATACGGCGTACGAACACCCTTGTGGGATACGACGCATAGACTGTCTGGACATTATCAGTTTTAAAACTTAATTATTTAATTTCCAGTAATTTATTGTTTCTACAGAACCAAAAACGAAGTACCTATGTTTAGGATACGCGTACTGATCCATATACATTGTGTGTTTAATTGTTTACTTGTACCATTGTAAAGAGATATAAATAGCAACTTTGTCTTCTAATCTCTTACGCAGGACCTTTATGAAACTATGATATGGCATAATCTGAAAAAAGACAAATCGTTTTTGAACTATCCGTGCATTCTGCTGAAGCCCCAGTCAACATGCTTTTTGCTCAAGCACTCATCTTAGAGAAGTATCACGAGCAAAACATCACAGAGTTTTCCGTTCTAATTCTATTTACCCTTATAATTCTATTATTTTATCTATATAAGAGGAAGTGTATAATTTTAAGTGGGGGGGGGGGTGGAGACTTAGAACATACTTGTCTTTTTTTATAAAAATAACATGCAAAGTGCTTAAAACCGGCCAAATTAATTTTTAGCATGACTTTTGTAAAAAATCACTAGTTACATTACCTAGCGCACTATAACCCTTGATACATATTGTGAGAATTAAGCCTATTCTGTATTCCTCCAACTGTCTTACAAAAATTCTACAAAATTATAAGTGTTTCGGAGATGTAGTGGACTTTAGAACTATGGCCAGGAAAATCACTCGAGACCAGCCGACTGCAATGAAAAGTACTATGAATTAGATGGAGGAACATGTTCAACTGATAAATTTCTTTCCTAGGATAAACCAAATAGCCTACATGTTTTAAATTAACTAACTACACTGGTTAGATTTTAACTCCCGTGTAACCTCTTTTTTACCTTCATTTTTAGAGTAAATACTAGGAACAACCTGTTGAGGCCGTTCCTTTTTTTTCTTGATCCTACACCCAAATTAAAAAATTATTATAGTTTCGTTAACCACCTTTGCAACTTAAGCCTACCGCGTAATTAAGCATTTTAATCAATGTTGCTAGTTTCTTTCGTGAAGTCTTGTATTTCCTGTGTCAAAGTGAAATTTTTCTATCTCTGTAATGGTCGGGAAATTGCACAATGCAATGGAAATTACGTAGCTCGTAAGTTTCACTACTTTCGCAATTATGAGTCATGTCCGAAGAAAAAGTGTTACAAGGAAAAAGTTATCCAGACTAATTATGATAGTGAAGACGGTGAAATCAAACCGAGGTTTATTATGTATTGTTTCAAATAAAAATAGTTGGTTCAAAAGAAGTTTATACCAAAGGAATAACTTGGTAGGATCGATTATTCATTGATACGTTACAAAATCACGTTGTAAAGTCCCTTGTAAAAAGTGGCCGATATCAACCACTTATTACTGTAAAAGTATGTGAAAGAGCGGGATGTAAGGGAAGTGAACCGTTAAGGGAAACGCCAACTTAGTGTTGTCTTTGTCATTATGTGATCGATTGGCGTTGTCTATATGTTCGAGTCTTATCATGAATGACAAATGAAATTTAACTAGCAAACTCCGTAACTTATTTGAGCTTAATCTATAAATTTGGTATATTTTATTTAACAACCATTTTACTTCCCTTCCCTGATAACTAACCTTAGGATCTACTCGAATGAGGATGTGTTTGAGCATGGATGTCTATTCTGTCGTTACGGCCATGTATGCATGTCTTAGCTGCCTTGTTTGACGACGACCTTCGATGAAAGTCAGAAGCTTCATACCCTATATCATTCTTCATCCTTAAAAGAATGATTAAACCCAAGCTTATTTATAAATACCTAATTTTTCTTTTGACTTGTTTCTTCTTAGCTTTAGCGGTGGAGATGTGTATCCTTGCCAAGCCTATGATACGAAGCTAATCACAACCGAGCAATTAAGCGTACTACTTAAATGTTGCACCCTAGATTAGTTGAGTGTTTTAGTGTTTAAAAATTTCCAATGTTCAGAGGAGCTTAGTTATGTACAGTGATTAGAAACAAAATGATGCTTAATACGGAAGAAACCTAACTTCGGTTGGGACACATTTTAAATAAATTAAACTTTTCTAAAGGTCCTACTTGATGAAAAGTAGGATTTCAATTGGGGATATGGATGACATCAAATAACGGACTTTATTATATCAATTATCCCATCTGTTTGCCCACTTTTTATATAATAATTGCATTATTTGGTACTTAATTGCTTTAAACTTGATAAATGTAGTAATTCAGGAGTGTTTTGTGAAGACAAGCTAAAAGGCGCATAATTTGGAGCTAAAACGAATACATTTGAAGATTGCTGAATTTTCACCAATGCACAGTATCTAGCAAAAGAGATACGGCGTATCAGCGCTAAGACTTCACAAGAAAACACGTTTGACCAATTCCTAATATGGAGTATCAATGCTGTCTACATACGCCATATCCATGAAGATAACTATTCAAAGATACAGTAAATCAAGTAAATTGGAAATGATATCAAAGATTTATTATGAACGTAGCGCGCACAAAGTCCAAGAATCCAGCCCAATACGCGTAATAGCGGACCTGCCGAATACGACGTATCGAGTCTTTTTCAACACTATAAATAAGAGACTCTAAACGAGTTTTCAGTGTGCATTATCATATTCTTTATACCATACTTATTAAAGACGAATTTTAGAAGAGAAGATCAGCCACCAAGATACAAGCCATTGACGACAAGAAATCCATAGAAGACATCGTGTAATAATTTACTCTCTAATCGGTAATCGATTTTTCATTGTTTATTACGCATGTAATAATTACAATGATTGTGGATAATACCCTCGGGTATTAGCCATCTTAATGAAAGTTCAATGTTTGGTTTGTTTTAAAATCGATTTCTTAATTAATCGTTGATTGTTTTATTATGTTTATCACCTCATAGACTTGTTATGTGTTTTGAATATCGAGCACATATCGTTCAAACTGGTCTAGTGATACCTAAAAAGTAATCTAGATACTATGATAGATCTCCATAACAATGCTTTATATTACGGACCAATAGACACGAAATAATAACATATTGTCCTTTGACTTGAAGATGAGGCTTAGTTGGACCATAGGTGACCCATTTATGTTTCAGCAATCATGCTCTTACTTAACTGATAAAGATTTGAATAGTAGACTACTAGTATATAAAACACCGTCAAACAATAAGTGGATAAAGTCCCATTAGGCTAGGGGTTTAACAGGATCACCACTGCCTTAATTCCCTAAGATAGATTATAATTTAACTAAAGGATGCTTTATGCGGATGCATTTAATTGTGACAAGATTGAACGGTCTAGTCTTAGGTATGATGACCCCCCTAAGTCTTAAGAATTGATATTGCCGTCACGAGATAAGTTAAATCATTAGCAATAAAACAAACATTCAAACATTGAAGCCGTAATAATATGCTAATTACATTTTCTATCATTTGGCTTGTATCCCCCCCCGGTTTTTTTTTTTTTTTTTTTCTATCTTTTAATTTCTCTATTGTTTTTATTGTGTATTGAATGATATATTGTTTCCACCAAACATGTGCCAGTCTCTCAGGCTGAAAACCCCCATATCATTAGACAACGTACATAGCATAGATTTAACCAGTAAATAGACTAATTAAAATACTGATAGAATATAGGATTAATGTTTCATTCTTAGTGTTTGACACCCTACTTACCGCGAACTCCATCTTGACCGGGTACACTGCTCGTTAAAGTGTTGTTTTAGGTTTGTCAGCTAAATATAAATTGAAAACTTAATAATCAAATAATTGACCCTACACGATAGTACATCAATTAACAATGTCCAAAACCCTTTCTACGTGTTCATAAGCATCATCATTTTCATTTCCTTAGAAGGTGTCTTCCCTTAAATCTCTCATGAACTGGCTCTTGATCTCAAAGTTGACATTGTTCCCAATCTCAAGTTTAACCACGCCCAAAGCTTGGTTCCCTCGAGTCAATGCCATGTATTTTCCATAGTGAGCGTGTTGATGTCAACGTCACCTATCTTGCTACCTGAAATTTAACACAAACAAAATTAATGAGAAAAAAAAATAAAGGTAATAAACAAAAATAAAAACAAGAGAAAATTTTAAATACACAAATATTATAGAAATTCAAATTATAAACCAGTTTTAGCTCCCCGAGAGCGGCGCCAAAAACTTGATGCGTATTTTCTTCTAAACAATTTACCAAGTTTTAAATTTATAAAATTCGTTCACCTATGGTCTACAACGCACTAATGGGCAGAGAACCTGATCGTGTATAATGTAGGTTTTGGTAAATCTGATGTCGTCCCAAGAGCTAAGTGTTAGGTTTAAAATCTGAATTTAGTTGTCACGTTTGAAAGCATGTTTTGATTTGAAAAGAAATAAAAAAAATATGAAAATTAAAATGGAAAATCTAATCACGAGAGAAGTGATAAGGTGTCATTTTATACACTTTTTAGGTTCATTTAACCCTTGAAATCATGCAAATATCTTCATTTATCATGCTTAATCGTTTCTTTTTGTCATTTTAGAATTTGGAAAGCATTTGGAGAAAATACACATGACTTGGACTCAATTTAGGAAGAAACGGGACAAGATTGCAACTCTACACGAAGATGATTAAGATTTGGCATACAGTGTTAGTAGACAACTTGAAAAAAAAGGTATTAACAAAAAAGAAATACAGCGTCACAAGTCCTAGGTGAGTGGCGTCAAGATGATCAAGCGACGACTTTAAGACCTTTTGTGACGACGTCGAAGTAGTCGGCCTTGAGAAGCCCGGAGAAGATTCTACGGGTTGATGACGTCGCAATTTACAAGCGACGTCATTGCGCCTTAATCTCTATATATACAAACCCCTAGTTTTGTGTTTTGTGTGGAAAACTTTAAAGGATTGAACCTGTACTTTGTAGCTACATTTAGACGACTTTTAGGGTTTTATAACCCTTGTGTAACCACCATAACTCCTATTCAATGAATTGAAAGATCTTTATATCCATTTAATCTTTCGATATGTCTAAGTATTGTTTGATTAATATTCATATCGCTTCAATCACATGCTGGCTAAATATAATTGTGTTTTCTTTATGATTGTGCAATGAAACCTAGTTGTTTATCTTTTCTTATTGCTTCTTGTTCATGATGTATGCGTTTGGCTTTAGAAAACTAGCTTTTTAATTGCATAGCGAAGAAATCTAAGGAAACGTGGCTAGGTTAGAGGATACCCACGCAATAGTCTTTCCATACCCCCCTGCATTTATTGTGGTTTCTGAGGTAGTTGTTTGATTTATTTACATACTTACATATTCCATTCGAGGGTGATGTAATAATATGGAGAAGAACCACTAGGGAGTAGTACATGATTAGGTAAACACATTTGTTTAACCATACGAGTTTTTCATCACCTTTACTTTTCTGCAATTAGTGTAGAATTAGGAGTAGTTAATTAGTTTAATCAAAACCCCCTTCAAACCCGAGATTTTACTTGCTTTCATAAAATATAAAAATACAAAAATACTCTTCTCTCGACCTCTAGACCTTAGTAACATACAATTCGAGCCTACCTAAACTATTTCCCCTAAAGGAACTATAATAACCCCCGAGTCTTGTCTATGACTTACACTACAAAGGTTAGGTAACCTGCTTAAGAGGGTTGTAAAACTTTGGTTTGCAATCACCCGCACATCAAGTTTTTGGCGCCGCTGCCGGAGAATAGTCTAGGTTTCGGATTCTATCTAGCTTAGGTCTACCCACTAGATGCCTATCAAGTGAGATTTTTATTTTCCTTTTATTAGCTTTCTCGTAGTCTATCTTTTCTTCGTTCCCTTTGTTCGTAAAAAACATCATTTTTAATTTATAAATAAAGTTGTCATTTAAAATGTATGGTTATAGTTATTCTGATTTAGCTAAATTAAGATGGTTTAGCCAAACCTTAAAAAAAAAGATTCCCCTTTTGAACCAGATAGAGAGACCAATGAACACCCATTGAGAACTATCAAGGTGAGAAAGCTCTATATAAAGAGTCCCTTAGGAAAAGTGACCAAATGCACCAAACTTTTAAGAAGAGCTCCCTAGCAATGACCCATTAGTTAGATGACATAATAGAATTACATAAGTCACTGCCTAAGAAAACAATTAAGGAGGATTTAGAATGTGATATTTGTTGGGATTAAAAGTCTTCTTGATGTTGTTTGGAGTTACTGCTGCTCTTATTGATGTTAATGCTGGCTCGTTCCAAAGTTAGTGTTGCATATAGAATTCAATGCAAATTATTCTAAATGTTTAAGACTGTTGTGAAGTCACAACTCCAGTACAAAGTTACCTACTGCTATAGGAAGTTACTACTCTGCTAAGAGTAAGATACAAACTGCTTGTGGAAGTTAAGACTGGAAATATGATAAGTAGAACTACTGCTAGCACAAAAGTTACTACTTTTAGTTACGAAAGTTAATGATGATGAAAGAGTTTACTTCTGCTAGTAAAGAAGTTAACTACAAGCTAAAGTTATTATACTGGCTTATGTAATTTTAATGAGTTATTTGGGTAAAAGATATGTTTAACTTATTTGTTTAAAAGATTTGATATTCTTAGGAAATTATTGTAAGCCGTATAGGACTCCTTGGTGTATAAAAGGAGGTCCTAGGGCATAGAGTTTGATAGATATATAGATATATCAAAAACGAGTCATTCATAAAATTATCATAGCTTCAAGGTCTTTGTAACCCTAATACTTTGAGAGTATTCATATTATTATCATTAATAATATTAGAGTTTTTGTTTGTTGAATTATATGTTCAAATAAATACCGTTCATTATAATTTCTTCTTAATATAAAAAGATTAGATTCCGCATAATCTTTAATACATTAAAACAATAGTTTTCTATCTCTAGTAGTGTTAGATTTAACTAAAATAACTAATCTTTATAACAACATAATGGGAAAAAATTTTTTTTCGATCTATTGAATTGGATCAACAAGTGGTAACATAGCTATTTGCATTGAGAAACCTTTCTAAAATATTGAGATCAATATTCTGCATGACATTGTGGCTGCATCAAAAGTTCCCATGCTCAAACTGGGTGAGTTTGAGTTATGGAGGATGAGGATTAAACAAAACATCCAGATGATAGACTATACACTGTGGGAAGTCATAAAGAATGGTGCAACCTTGCCAAAAAACAGCAGTTGTGGAAGGTGTTAAAAAAGTGATGCCTATTACATCTGCTGAAGATAAGGCTTAGAGAAGATTAGAAGTGAAGGCTAGAAGTACTTTAATGATGAGCATTCCTAATGAACATTAGTTAAAGTTTAACTCTATAAAGGATGCTAAGCTGTTGCTGGAAGCTTAAAAAGAGATTTGTTGTTAAGCACTATTTAAAGACTCAAAGAAAATCTCTAAAGAAGCCAATCAGATAACTTCACATGCTCCCAGACACAGAGATTGCTTGATAAAATCAAACTTTTGATAGGCTTCAAAAGCTTGTGAGTTAGTTGGAGCTTTTGGATGAAAAGCTTTCACAAGAAGATGTTAACCAAAAGTTATTAAGAAGTTTGTCACCTGAGTGGAACACACATGCTGTTGTATGGAGGAATAAAGCTGATTTGGAGACAATAAGCATGGATGATCTCTACAACAACCTCAAGGTGTATGAACCAAAAGTTAAAGGGGTGTCTAGCTCAAGTTCAAGCACACAGAACATGGCTTTTGTATCCTCTTCAAATAACAACACTAGCAGCACTAATAAAGCAGTTAATACTGCTCATGGAGTTTCTACTGCTAGCACTCAAGTTAATGCTGCTAACTTTACAAATATTGATAACTTGAATGATGCTGTTATTTGTGCATTCATTACTAGTCAACCAAATAGTCCTCAACTTGTACATGAGGACTTGCAACAAATCCATCCAGATGACATGGAAGAGATGGATTTGAGATGGCAAATGGCCATGTTGACTATGAGGGCAAGAAGGTTTTTGAAGAATACAGGAAGGAAGCTTACTGTTAATGGCAATGAGACTATTGGTTTTGATAAGTCCAAAGTGGAGTGCTACAACTGCCACAAGAGGGGACATTTTGCTAGGGAGTGCAGAGCTCCAAGAAATCAAGACAACAAGAACAAGGAAAGCTCAAGAAGGAGTGTGCCTGTGGAAACATCTACTTCCACAGCTTTGGTGTCATGTGATGGTCTTGGTGGATATGACTGGAGTGATCAGGCAGAGGAAGGGCCTAATTATGCACTCATGGCTTTCTCATCTTCAAGTCCTGACTCAGAGGTATCCAATGATTCTATTTGTTCAAAATCTTGTTTGGAAACTGTTGAACTTCTTAAATCTCAAAATGATCAACTATTAAAAGATTTAAAGAAATCTGAGTTAATGGTTCTAGGTTATAAGACAGGTTTAGAGTCAGTGGAAGAAAAACTTGAAGTTTATAAAGCAAATGAGTCTATTTATTTACAAGATATTAAGGGCTTAAAATTTGAAATTCATATAGGAGAAATAACTATTAGAGAGCTTAGGAAGAAGCTTGAAATAGTTCAAAAAGAAAAAGATGGCATTCAACTTAATGTAGATAAATTTGAACATGCATCTAAAAGTTTAAACAAGCTCATAGAGTGTCAGATAGTTGACAATTGCAAGAAAGGTTTAGGCTATGAAAATTATAATGCAGTTCCACCTCCCTACACAGGAAATTTCATGCCTCCAACACCTGACTTGTCTTTTACTGGTTTAGATGAGTTTGTTAATGAGCCTGTAGTTGAGAACTGTAAAGCTATGTCTAGTGAAGAAGAGCCTAAGGTAGTTAGGAAGTATGATGATGCCCCAAGTATTGAAGAATGGGTGTCAGATGATAAGGAAGAGGATGTGTCTCAGCCTAAAACCGAAAAGAAAACAGTTAGGTCTAATATTGTTAAGAAAGAGTTTGACAAATCTAAACAACAAGAAAAAACTGATAGGAAAAATGTTAAACAAGTTGAGCAACATAGGCAAAACACTCACAGTCCAAGAGGCAATCAAAGAAATTGGAACAATATGATGTCTCAAAAACTAGGAAGCAATTTTGAGATGTTTAATAAGGCATGTTATGTGTGTGGAAGCTTTGATCATTTGCAGGTTGCATCAAAAACAGTTTCAAAATCATAGGATGGTAAAACGTGTTTGGAACGATTCTCAAAGGGTGAATCATTAAAACTTTGCTAAAAAGAATCACCCCTGTGCTAAAAAAACATGGTTCCAAGAGCAGTACTAATGAAGTCTGGCTTAGTATCAATTAATACTGCTAGACAAAATATTTCTAAAACAGCAGTATCAGTTAATACTACTAGACAAGTTAATACTGCTCACTCAAAAACAATAGTGAATACTGCTAGACCAATGTCATATCTTTCTAAAACAGCACATTCAACTGTTAAGAGGCCCATTCATAAGAACACAGCATTTAAAACCAGTAATATTAATCAAAGGGTTAATATTGTTAGGGATAAAAAATTTAATATTGCTAGGCCAAAAGTAGTAGTTAATGCGGTTAAGGGAAATAATTTTAATGATGTTAAGGCCTCAGCTTGTTGGGTTTGGAAACCAAAGCATAAAGTTTTAGACCATGTTTCTAAATACAACAGTGCATCAATCACCCTTAAAAAGTTTGATTATATTAATGTACAAGGCAGATCTAAGTAAGTGATGGCTTGGGTCCCCAAAAGAAACTGATTTTCTTATCTAATGTGCAGGGCAATCCACAAATAGATTTACAGGATCAAGGAGTGATTGATAATGGATGCTCAAGGCACATGACAGGGAACATGTCCTATCTTACAAACTATGAAGAGATATATAGAGGATATGTTGCTCTTTGAGGGAACCCCAAAGGAGGAAAAATCACAGGAAAATGTTCCATTAAAACTGGTAATCTAGATTTTGAAAATGTGTATTTTATGAGAGAGTTAAAGTTTAATCTCTTTAGTGTCTCACAAATGTGTGATAAAAAGAATAGTGTTCTTTTTAATGACACTGAATGTATTGTTTTATCTCCAAACTTTAAGTTAATTGATGAAAGTTAAGTTTTACTTAGAGTTTCTAGAAAGAACAATATGTATAGTGTTGATTTAAAGAACATAGTTCCTAAATTTAACTTGCCTTTAAGGCCAAAGCCCACATCTGATGAATCTAAACTTTGGCATAGAAGGCTAGGTCACTTAAATTTTAAAACCATGAATAAATTGGTTAAGGGAAATCTTGTAAGAGGTTTACCTTCTAAACTTTTTGAAAATGATCAAACCTGTGTTGCTTGTCAAAAGGGAAAGTAGCACAGAGCCTCTTGTAAGTCCAAAACAGAGAACTCAATCAGTCTTCCTTTATATTTGTTGCATATGAACTTGTTTGGTCCAACATTTGTAAAAAGCCTTATGAAGAAAATGTATTGCCTAGTTGTCATAGATAATTACAGTAGGTTTACATGGGTTTTCTTTCTAGCTACTAAGGATGAGACTAGTGGCATTCTTAAGTCCTTTATAACTAGGATAGATAATCTAGTAGATCACAAGGTTAATATGATTAGATGTGATAATTGAACTAAATTCAAAAATAGAGAAATGAATCAGTTTTGTAAAATGAAAGGTATTTTGAGACAATTTAGTGTAGCTAGAACTCCTCAACAAAATGGAGTTGCTGAGAGAAGGAATAGGACACTAATTAAGGCTGCTAGGACTAAGCTAGCTGATTCTAAGTTGCCAACTACTTTTTGGGCAGAAGCAGTTAATATTGCTTGCTATATGCAAAATAGAGTGTTAGTAGTTAAGCCTCATAAAAAGACCCCATATGAACTTTTATATGGTAGAACACCAACTTTAAGTTTTATGAGACCATTTGGGTGTCCTGTTACCATTCTTAATACCATAGATCATTTAGGCAAATTTAATGGTAAGGCTGATGAAGGTTTCTTTATTGGATACTCTTTGAATAGTGGAAGAAAACTTGCATATTAGGTTTAGTGAGAGTACACCTAATGTTGTATGTAGTGGACCAGATTAGCTATTTGATATTGATGCACTAACAAGAACAATGAATTATGAGCCAATTGTTGCAGGTACACAGTCTAATGGTTTTGCAGGTACAAAAGCAAGTAATAATGCAGGTCAAGCTAGAAAGGTGACAGAACCTGTCAAAGATTACATTTTGCTACTATTATAGACTGCTGATCTTCCCTATTCCCAAGATCCAAAGAATTCTCATGATGATGGATCCAAACCTTCAAGTGATGATGGAAAGAAGGTTGATAAAGATCCAAGAAAAGATAGTTAATGTAATGATCAAGAGAAGGAAGATAATGTTAACAGCACTAACAATGTTAATGTTGCTGCCACAAATGAGGTAAATGTTGTTGGTGGAAAAACAAGCATCAAACTTCCATTTGATCCAAGTATGCCTGCTTTGGAAGATTATAGTATATTTGACTTCTCAAGAGATGATGAAGATAATGGTGCAGAGGCTGACATGAACAATTTGGATACAACAATCCAAGTTAGTCCTATTCCAACTACAAGAATTCATAAAGATCATCCTCTTGATCAAGTGATTGGAGATTTGCAATCAGCTACACAAACAAGAAAGATGTTAAAGAATTTGAAGGAACATGGGTTTGTTAGTACTATTCAACAAAGAACAAACCATAAACATCTTCAAAAGTGCTTGTTTGCTTGCTTTTTATCACAGGAAGAACCCAAAAAGATGTCAAAGAATTTAAAGGAACATGGGTTTGTTAGTACTATTCAACAAAGAACAAACCATAAAGATCTTCAAAAGTGCTTGTTTGCTTGCTTTTTATCACAGGAAGAACCCAAAAAGGTAATTCATGCATTAAAGGATCCAAGCTGGATAGAGGCTATGCAAGAAGAGTGTTGGATCCCTTACTGAATAGATCTTGAACCTTTAGCTTGCAAAGGGTTTGTTACTTTAGATAAATCCAAAGCAACAATAATGAAACACTGATTGAACACTATTGATTATGCGGAAACTAATCAACAATGCTAAGAAGAACAGTATTAAGAAAACACAAGATATCTTCTATCAAACACACACTTTATATTATAACTTGAATTGTACTAGGTTACAAGCTATAATTGCTAATTGATCTCTATTAATCTATATCTATTAACTATGCCTAGGGTTCCTTTTATACACCAAGGAAAAC
>BQNB010104810.1:0-23736 GCA_026074375.1 Tanacetum coccineum
AAGTGGTATCAGAGTAGAAGGTTTATAAAACTCTTTTAAATCTGCTTTGAGTTTTTAAAACCTAGATCCTAAAATGGCTACTATAAGTAATGTACCCCAGCTAGTAGACAAAAAGGAGGCAGCTACTCTGCTGTTGCTCCTCGTCTAGAGCCTGGAAAATTTAACAAATAGAAAAAGTGTATGCTTTGCTATTTAACGGGAATGGAACCCTACTACATTCAATGTATAAAGGATGGTTCATTCAAAATGAAAATAGCTAAGGTGCCAATAAACCTGAGGCCTAATGGAACCCAGATGAGAGGAGGGTGGTCAATCAAGACCAACGCCTTAAAAGCATCATTATATCATGTCTACCAGATGATATAATAGAGTCAGTCATTAGCTGTGAGACAGATAAAGCTACATGAACTGACTTGGTACACAGCTTTGAAGGTCCCTCCGATACTAAGGAAAACAAGATCATGAATCTGAAACTTGAGTATCAAACTTTCAGAGCAAAATCCTCTGAGACTCTCTCACAGACCTACACCCATTACAAAACCCTACTCAATGAGCTTGCCAATGATGGTGTGACATTATCTAAGCACGAAATCAATGTTGGTTTTGTGAATAGTCTCCTTGAGAAGTGGTTAACCTTTTCTTAGGGACTTAGAAATGCCAAGCATACTCAGACCCTTGACCTTGCCGATATCTATGAAAGGTTTGTCTATGAAGACAACCTTATCTCTAGGAGATACTCAGATATAAAAAAGGCCCTAATTACTACTCCCTCATACTCTCCCATATCAACTACCTTCTTTTCTAACAACATTGTGTAGGATTTTTAAGAAAATTCTAATGATGAGACTGATGAGAGAACTAGTGAGGAGTATCTCAGAGATCTATATATAGAATTTCATAAAAGGTCCATTTTGGCAAATTCAAAATGTTTTATTAAAAAGAAAAAAAAATTCTATTCAAAAAGCAAATTAGGACACCAAATGTTACAAATGTGGCAAAAAGGTCATTTTGCAAGAGATTGCTTTTCTAAAACGGCCAAACCTTCTTACAAATCACCTTACTCATCCTTAGTGTCGAAAGGTTTTCAACCCAAGTTTACTCCAAAACTTATTCAGTCTTCTCAACATGCTCAAATTAGTCAGGGTGAACCAAAAAGACTACAAGACAGAGTATAAGAAGTTGAAAGCTAAATTGGCACTCCTTAAGGCAAGTCCTCCTGCTTCTCGGTCCTCAAAACCTTTTCAATCAAAGAACAAAGGCCTTGTTGCTAAAACGTTCGATTGGGATGAGGAGGAAGTATCTGATGATGAGGAAGAGACTCAGGTCAAGGTACTGATGGCTCTAGCTGATGATAAACTCTCTGTGGGAAAGAATCATGCTCGTAATGGTGGATGGATAGACATCACCATGAAAAAGGTAAATATTCTTCTCTCTATGGATGAGAATTCAAATTGGCAAAACTACCTTAAATATATCCACATTGACCTAAAGTATGTTGAAGAGCAAAGATTGAACTTGTTATCTAAATACAACAAAATTATTTTTGAATTAAACAAGTGTAGAGATGAACAAAATAGTTTTTGAACTAAATAAGTGTAGAGATGATCTACTTGTTTTAAAACAAGCCAAGCTTGATGCTGTCACTTTTCAGATTCAAAACAATAAACTCACTAAGTTAAATCATGCTCTTTAAGACCAACTGAAAGAAGAAAGAAATGTTAATGAAAAATGGCTAATTAGCTCTAAGAAAGTAAGTCAATGTATCAGTGACCAAATTCCAAACCAAAAGAAGAAGATTATTGGTGGTGAACTACTCACTCATCATCAAAAAATGAGGTTAAAGAAAACCATTTCGTACCTGCCTCCCTGGATTATGACCATGAAATGGTCCCAAAATCCAAAGATTGGGTTGAAAGACACAACCCTGACAGCAAACTTCTAAACTTTAACACTGGAAGAATTCTAGTCCCTGAAAGTCAAGCTGTAAATGAGTGTCTGAAACTCACTAAGGAACCCACTAATCATGAGTCTTCCAAAGAATCAGGATCAGAACCTCTAACACCCTTACCTCTACTGAAATTTCTTTAGGGAGCTTCTCCAAGCTCTGAGGTCATGTCGTTGACTTATCAAGAACACTCTCCAAAGGAGAGACCTAGTTTAGGCACCATGAAACAAACAAAGCCTGAAACATAATAATCTTCAAGTAAGAATGTTTCAGGACCTGTCACTATTTCTGGTACTGAACCAGCCACTTCTTCAGTTCCTACTGAAGTAAAAAACAATGAACAAGAATAAAAAATTGATGAGTTAACAAAACTTGTTCAAATGTAAATGGATGAGAAGATTAATTCCACTCAGAAGATTCAGGAACACAAACCTGTGATTCCACAGTCTGAATCATCTAAGTCTGATACTTCATCCAAGATGAGTCATAAATCCAAACCAAATGGCAGGAACACTGTTAATAATAAGAAATCACTAACTAAGATGATTCGGAGGTCGGGGAGGATGAAACAAATAAGTAGACATATTATTGATAAGATGAGAGAAAAGGAAAGATGTGTGTGTGATAGAAGAGAGAAATACACACACACACACTGTCACACCCCGCCAAGGCAGAAACACGAGGCGTAACATCATGGATATCATCACAACACAATGGTGTCAACAATAGAGAAACACTAAATGCATAACTAAGTAATAAAGACACAATGTGTCATGACAATACCGAAAACCAAAAGAACGACATCTTGTATTAATGAAAAAGGGTCTCACCAATATAAGAACAATATCTCACGATCCTAATAAAATCAAATAACATTCAACAAAATCATGCAACAAACATAAACAAACTCAGGAGCGAACTCCAATGCAATCCTAGCGGTCATTCTAGCCACCTCTCTTAACCACAGTATTCTCATGAAGCTCAACCCCCCCCTGAAAATGATGCATAAAAAACGTCAACACAACGGTTGTAAGAGTCATAGGTTATGAACACTCCAATAACAAACCTTTAAATCCCAATAACTGTGATAATTAAAACATTAAACATAGCAGGACATACATCGTACATCATACAAGTCTAACAAGCAATCACCTCAATCCACATTTGAGACTTCACTGCGTCAATCCTCACAACAAAATATAACAATAATAGGAGACGAATCACGCTCACTCAAACAACTCACAGTAATAAGACGATCACGCTTACTACCAAACAAATCCGTAAATGCCATGAGACGATTACGCTCAAGCACAACAATTCATACCATAAAATCAAATAGCACATAACATACAATAGTCACGTATAGCCCATGCATCATTTAAATCACATATCCACAATACTAAATACATTTCAAAACCTCTTTGCCATCATTTTTACCTCCAAGAAACATAAGAAAAAAGGGCTATGAAACTCACTTGAAGCTTAGCTTCCAAAAAGAATCCTATAACAAAAGCTCACAAACACTTCACGGATATTCTAAACAATTAAGCACGACAATAAGCTACCCATCAATTATGCATTGTCACAACCCAATATGATATAACCTCAAACTATGATGTGGATACTAAGCTATCTACCATAGTTATATACTTGAAGGTTAACCCTTATTTCAACTCCTACATATGTCATTTTACACTTCAATGCTACCCTTTAAAGTTCTGGTATTTGAGCAGAAATTGTATACTCCCTTACGCGTCCTAAACGACCACTTAAACACTTCCACAATTCAAACCAAAATATACCATGCTACAAAATTCCTATGAACCTCTCATAGGCTCTTCCCAAGAGGCATTAACCCTTACGAAATACCCTTTAGAAAAAATTTATTTATCCAAAGGTGTCCAGAATCTGACCCCTAAAAGTATGACACCAAGATGACCACTTTAGACCTCAATTACATACGTTAGACAAAAATTCAAGGGGGGGTCACACACAATAACAAACTAACTTCCACGTGATTTTTAGTCTATAACTAGATGTCTAAATATTTTTAGAAAATCAAAACCAAAAACTGAAATTCGTCCACAGGTTTTATACACTGATTTTGTAACGACCCCTTTTTGACCCACTTGGCCGACCATAAAAAACACACGAGACCGCAACTTTACTGGAAAGGTATACTCTCCTGATGGTTATCTCACGTATGTTGTAAATTGTTTACTTTGATACTTATAATGATTGAGTTATGACCATTTACAAAAACTGCCTAATATCTGCAGTGAATAAACAACTAATTCGGGAGATCATAGACCCTAACGCATGATCAAATCTCGAAACCAATTGAACTAATGAACAAGACAATCATCATTAAACTATACACTCAAGAAAATTAATAACCCTAATTTAAAAAAAATTTTCATGATTAAACCTAAGTCCATCATACTTAGATTACAAGAATTAAAATAAGAACTGAAAATAAAACAAAACTTGAAAAATACCTTTAAAACCTAAAAAATTTCTCTTCAACTTCTTTGGATCGTCGAACAAAAAGAGGTTTTAGGATCCTTTATTTTTTTATTATAGCCCTAAAATAATTTCTAATAAAGCCTAATTAGAATTTGCTTCCTAATACAATTCTTTTTTTTCTTTTTTTTCTTTTTCTTTTCTTTTTTTTCCTTTTATTCGGCCGACTAGGCCCTTTGTATATTTTTTTTTATTTTTTTTTCTAATTATTATTTATATAATTACTTGTATTTCCTTAAATTTTTATAAAAACCTTAACTAATTTGACTATACCTTTTTGCTTAAACGAAATTCACTAGACTTTTAAAAATAACTTTTTAACTTTTCATTTTCAACCTAACTTTCCTAAAATAGAATTTTTACATTTTTCTTAACTTACCACTTAAAATTTAAACCTATCTTAGATTACTAACACAAAATATGTATACGTAATAATACTTACACATTTAACACGGAAACGCTCAAATCTCAATTAATCATTTCCTTGTCACTCAAAAGTGAACAAAATGAACTCAACCAATTTCACCACCATTCCAATCTCATTGAGATGATCACACTCAATAGATTGATTACCAATACCTCACATAACCCACATAAACTCATTTAAACACACAGAATCACATACACCATATATTGCAACAGGCACATAAGTCAATACTAACGGTTTAACTAACCTGCTCAAATCATGGTTGTCCACAAGTATCCCCCTCCTTAGGAATTCTCAATCCCGAGATTTAACTAGCCGATTTACCAGCTTGCTCGACGAACAACCAAGGATACTTAAAATTCATATAATCCTTGCGTTCCCAAGTTACTCAGGACCACGCTTAGAATTCCAACAAACTTTCACAAGCGATATCTTACTACGTTTTAACCTCTTAACATCACGGTCCATAATCTCTACAGGTTCCTCAACAAAACGAAGAGTTTTGTCAACCTTTATCTCATCTAATGGCACATGCAAACTAGCATCCGCCAAACATTTCTTTAAAGTTTGTCACATGAATCTAATCAATGGTATCTTACCACACAAATCCTCAGGCAACCTTAATCGATAAGCTACAGGACCGATCCTTTCAAGAATCTCAAATGGTCCTACGTATCTCGGTGCTAACTTTCCCTTTTTCCCAAAACGAATTACACCTTTCCAAGGTGATACTTTAACATCCACACGACCTCCCTACTTCGAATTCTAATGGTTTGCGTCTATTATCAGCATAGCTCTTTTGACGATCTCTCGCTGCTTTTAGCTTCTCCTTTATCAACACAACTTTATCAGTCATTTCTTGAACCAATTCAGGTCCAATCAAGCTACTTTCTCCAATCTCAGCCCATAAAACAGGCGACCTACACTTCCTTCCGTACAAGGCTTCAAACGAAGCACATCTTATACTCGAATGATAGCTATTATTGTAAGAAAACTCAGCCAATGGTAGATGAACATCCCAGCTACCACCAAAATCAATTACACACGCCCTCAACATATCCTCTAAGGTCTGAATCGTACGCTCACTTTGCCCATCCGTTTGGGGATGATAAGCCGTACTCATATCCAACCTCATCCCTAAAGCTTTTTAGCACAGTGCCAGCAACGCGACGTAAAATTCGTCCATCTCTATCCTGAAATAACGACACAGGATCTACCAGTCTCAGCGACTATTTCATCAATGTAGATCTTTGCCTATTTTTCCGTACTATAGTCTTCTCGTATTGCCAGAAAATGGGCTGACTTAGTCAGTCTATCGACTATCACCCAAATCGTGTCATGCCCACTTTTTTGACCTTAAAGTGATCCTTATCCCACTTCCTTCAGGTTTCTCAGGTTTTTTGCAGTAAACCTGAAGGCCTTTGAGCTCATCCTTTACCTTTAAACAATGTTATAACCTTACTAACATAAGTAGCAATATCTCTCTTCATTCTCGGCCACCAGTACATATCACGAAGATCATGGTACATCTTATCCGCTCCAGGATGCACAGAGTACTTAGACCTTTGAGCTTCATCCATGATCAACGTTCTCACACTTCCTACTAATGGAACCCATATACGGTCCATCGAAATCAAACTCTCGTCCTCCTAGCTTATTCCATATGTCAATCTAACCATGAAGCTTTCTTAATTTTCTCTAGCGCGTATGTTCTCAATAGCTTGAACCCTGTACTTTGGGCGGCCAATATCATTCCTCTTACTCCAAACTAATGCTAGGCATAGCCATTCGCTCGAACACGGTCTAGGTTTCACTCGTCCCTCCATCTTAGACGCATCAGATCACCTCATTTGACCTTAAACCAGGATGGTAAGCGAATTTCATACTGCATAATACTAAATAGCAATATTAATCCCTAAAGTACAACCATACATCTGCTCTCTTTTTCCTTTTGTTGTCCAGGTCACGCAGCATTTCTGCTGGCTGTGTTCTCTACCTTGGAGACGTCCTCCACTGGAGTAGCCAATATCTTGTCCTTAAAACAAACACGTGACTGATATTCATAGACATGCTCTTACTCGTCTTAGTTTACACATCTCCATTTTTTCTCAACGCATCAACCACTACATTCATTAATCGAAGCGTCCACACCAATCATATCCTCAAAGTCTAAAAGCCTCTTCTCGATTCTGCCTGCGCCCTACACATACGTCAGATGATCCTCAAAGTTAGGTAAGTAAGTGGTTTAAAACAATCTTTGGAAAAGTTTGCGATGAAAACATAGGTCAGTAACCTGCCCAACCTAAGAATAATATATCTTCAGAATGTGTCGTAGGTACTTCCACTTCTTCCACTGCCTTACACTAGTAACCTTAGCATACACCTCATCCTTACTCATAATTCCCAACTCTAACTTCAAATAAACTCCATGCCTCCTCTTGTTAACAAACAATCTGGTGGCTCCTACTAGGAAAATGACTAGGTCGTATGAAACCTTCGTCTTGCAACTCTTGAAGTTGTTCAGACAATTCTTGCATTTCCAAAGGTGCTAGACGATATGGAGACTTCCGCAGACTGTCGGACCGCTCCAGGAACTAAGTCTACGCGGAACTCAACTTGTCATTGCGGTGGTCATTGACAAGTCTTCCGGAAACACGTCAATAAAGTCTCGTACGACGGAAATACCACTCAATTTTGATTCACCTACCTTAGTGTTCATTAAGGTTTTCACGACTCCTTGAGTACGTTCACCATGAACCCGAAGTATCTCATCACCTTCCAACGGTATCCTAACCACCTTCCCATGACATACTATCCCAAACTTCCTCTTGGACAACCGGTCCATTCCCACAAGCACATCAAAGCTTCCACGACTCAACGGTATCAACGAACTCCAAGGGTTACGAACAATCGAATAGGATAACAAACGAATATCGAGTCAAAGGCTAGAATGCATATAGGAGATTCCACATATGCAAATAGACGTGGATCAAATGACATAAGAATCCTTTGAAAGAAAGGATACGTATATGCACCGAGTGAAAACGCAACGAAAGAAAACCAACAAGCGTACCACGACAAATGAACACATAATAAAAATCAATACTAAAGACGGAAATTCTTATACCAATTATCGACTTTACTCGAAAGACCAAATTAAATAATGTTTTTATAAAAATCGATTTAAATTAAGAAAGTCACTTTAAGTATAAAAATCATTTTAAATAATAAATAAAATTGTCTTAAATTTAATCTTTATAAAATTTATTCTGGTTGTCATAAAAAAATTCTAGAATGGGTTTATTTTAAATCCCCCCCCTAAGTGTATATCGTACCTTACCACTATGAATCACTTTAAACCAGCTTTTTATAATAAAATAAAATTTATTAAACCACTTAAAAATTTTCATATCCTATTTGTATAGACCATTTAAACATATTCTTTTTACAAAGATCATTTTAAACACAGTTTTTCTCAAACACTAACACAATACTTCCAAAGAGTTTTTATAATTAGACATCAATTATGAAATATGTTACTCAAACAAATGACACCATAAATCAACAGGATCGAAAAACACCGGTACAGACTCTAACAACACAAATCAATTGTTTGAAAAAACGAAAGAAAATAACCAGAACTGCATAATACTCAAAATAAAAATTTAAACTACAAACAGAACTCGTACAATAAAACTCATGCAAGAAGTTTGTGGAAAACTAGAAGGAGGGGTTGAATAGTTTACCGCTTTTTAATTTAATGTTTAGTTTGTTTATAAAAATTTAGATTTGACTTTTTGTGAATTCAACACTTACACAATATGAACAATACAAATATGTAAAAGCAAATAAAAGATAAGAGTTAGAAAGATCAAACCACAACACAAGGATTTATAGTGGTTCGGTTAACGAAGCTACCTCTCGGTCCTACTCACACACCCCGACACCAAACTCGAGAGTTTCTCACTATGCCAACAAACTTCTTTATGGCAGAGAAAACCGTACACAACGTTGCTTATAATCATTCTGACACTAGATGCAAGATGTTCAGTTTCTAACTTAGCTAGAACCAATCTATCACAACACAACTTTACACCCCTTTCAGACGCTCCTCTTTTTTTGTCCTATCCAGGGGAGGTGTTTACTGGACCTTTTCTAGCCGTTTTAGGTTCGAAAATTTGAAATTCAAAATGTTTATTTTGAATAAAACATTTCTTTTAAATGTAGAAAATGTTTTGTAAGTTTATAAACATGTTTACAACATTTTATAAAAGTTTGAGGTTGAATAAAAATTTCCTTTGATCATAAAATCATTAGCTTTGTTTTATTCATACACCTTTAAGTGATGTAATTGTTGAAAATGAGAATTTACTACTAATATACTTGTTTATGTTTAATGTTTACTTTGAACTTTTTGATATTTTTGAGATTATCAATAAAACGATAAAGGATTTATAAAAAAACAATTAATGTTTTTAGGCATTATATTTTATCAACATCCTCCACCCTTTTTGATGTTTACAAAATTTAAACTCATTAAAATTAAAAAATTATTTTTAAAACAAGTATTTAGTGAGTTATTATTGGTCATTTCTCCTCTCACCCTTTTTTTGTAGAAACAAAAAGACATCATCGAGGATTGCTAGAAAAATCGACGAAATAAATGCTCCCACCTTTTGATGTGGTGCATCCCCCCTCGTTTGAGGGCGCCCAAGGAATGACTAGAATCTTGGCTACAAAATGGTTAGAACAATACAAAGATTTCTACCCATGTATCAAGGAATAAAAATAAGAATTAACAAGAAACCAACAATGATCATCATTACGATTAAAAATAATGTGTAAAACAACTCATGGCATACATAAGAAAATAACAGCTGACATACATGAAATTTAAGACTACAAAAAGACCTATAACTAGTAGAGGCTCTATAGGACTTGCTTGCAAAATGGTAAATGACACTTATTTAAAAGACTAAACATAGAGTAAGGTTTAGTTGGGGAGGATGGTGGAGGTGGTGGGATGATGATTGGTGGTGTGAGAGCAATGTGTTTCCATATATGAAAACATAAATGAAGTTCAGTCCACATAACCCGAAAATGCGAGGTTCGGTTGTTGGATACAACAAAGGCAAGAGTTTAGCCATGTGCTTCAAGAAATTCCAAGGGATAATGAGCAATGATAGGTGGTGAAGGTGATGGAGTAATCAATTGGACAACAAGTGGGGTAGTTGGGAAAAAGAAAGAGTTAATGTCCATTGGATGCATTATCTATGAGTTGGAGTGGTAGAGAAAACTCTTGGAGGCAGGAGATGTTGATGGGATCAATTAAAACCATTTGTAAGGGGTGATTTTGATGATGTGGAGATTTGGTAAATGTAATCAATGGACATGAAGAAGTGTCTTTTGTTGATGGAGTGTTTTGGATGGTGCCATTAGGATCACTAGGTGATGAATTTTAGAAGTTTGGTGATGGAGTTTTTTATGTCATCTTGGGTAAATCCACAAACAAATGATTTGGAGGAATGATGTTGATTTTTGGTCTCTTGGAGACCTTGGAAATGAAAGCTTCTAGTGGAGCCTAATGAAATTGTATGGTTTTGATGATGGTGAAGGAGACTGGTGGAATTGGTGTTATGCAGTTGAGGGATTAATGTGAAGCATTTGTTAAAAAATGGAATGAATTTTGATAATTTAGGGAATTTCCAAATGTTTGATACAAGCAAATCAGGTTAAGATAGCTAATATTTTCCTAGGTAAAAAAAAAAAAAAAAAAAAAAAAAAAAAAAGAAGCAAAAAAGATGAAAATACTAATTTAACCCATGAAGGGGCTAAGGGCGGTCCCCTTAAATAGGGCCGGCCCCTTAATTTTAAGGGGACCGCCCCCTATTTAAGGGGACCGCCCTTAGTCCTTCATGGGTAAAATAGTATTTTTCACTGCTTTTTGCCTTCTTTACCTAGTATTAGCTATCTGTAACCCAAAAGCTTGAACCAACTTGGAATTCCCAAAACTTAACCAAATGTCATTCCATTTGTTAAACCAATCTCTTCCCATAAAAACCCTCCAAAATGCATAACACAATCCCATCCTCTTCAACTCATCATCACCCAACATACCCATTCATGGCCTCCACTAGAGCTTTCCTTTCCAAGTTCTCCAGAGACCAAAAATCAACATCATACCACAAAACAATTTGTTTTGTGATATAACCCAAGAATACATAAAAAACCCCATCACCCAAACTTCTTAAATCATCACTAGTGTCCTAATGCACCCTCCAAAACACCATTAACAAAAGACACTTCTTCATCTTCAATTGATTACATACCCAAATCACCAACATCATCAACATCACCCTCACCAAATGGTTACTTGAACCCATCAACATCTCCTCCTCCAAGAGTTTCTCCACCACCTCCAACTCAAGATAATGCATCAATGGACATCACTCTCACTCTTTCCCCAAATACCCCACTTGATGTCCAATTTGATACTCCATCACCTTCACCACCTATCATTGCACATCCTATCCCTTGGAATTTCCTTGAAGCACATGGTAACTCATGCCTTTGTTGTATCCACAACCGAACCCTCATTTTCGGGTTAAGTGATGAACTTCACTATATGTTTTCATATATTGAACACATGCTCTCACAACCACCAATCATCATCACACCACCTCCACCATCATCCCCAAACTAAACATGCTCTATGTTTAGTCTCTCAAATAATTGATCCTCTACCATTTTGCATGCAAGTCCTATGGAGCTTTACTAGTTATAGGACTTTTGTACTTTTAATTTCATGTATGTTAGCATGTTATTTTCCTTATGTATGCATGAGTGTGTTTCACACACTACTTTAATTTTAATGAATGATCATTGTTGGTTGTATGTCATATTTTTCTTCCTTGCTACATGTTAGAAATATTTGTATTGTTCTAACCCATTTTGTAGCCAAGAAACCATAGCTCGATTCCTTGGTGCCCTCGAACGAGGGGGAGCACACATCAAGGGGGAGCATTTATTCCGTCGATTTTACTAGCAATCCTCGACGATGCCTTTTTGATTCTACAAAAAGGGGGAGAAATGACATAAAACTCACTAAATACTTGTTTAAAAATAATTTTACATTTAATGAGTTTAAATTTTGTAATCATCAAAAAGGGGGAGATTGTTGATAAAATATAATGCCTAAAAACATTAATAATATTTTTTCACATCTTTACGTTTTGATAATCACAAAATATAAAAACGTTCAACGTAAAATTAAACGTAAACAAGTATTTAGTAGTAAATTCTCATTTCAACAATTACATCACTTAAATGTATGAATAAATAAATGCTTAATGGATTTTATGATCAAAAGAAATTTTTATTCAACCTCAAACTTTTATAAAATGTTGTAAACATGTTTATAAACTTACAAAATATTTTCTACATTTAAAAGAAATGTTTTATTCAAAATAAACATTTTGAATTTCAAATTTTCGAACCTAAAACGGCTAGAAAAGGTCCAGTAAACACCTCCCCTGGATAGGACAAAAAAGAGGAGCGTCTGAAAGGGGCGGCCCCCTTAAATACATGGGCGGCCCCCTTAATTATAAGGGGGCCGACACCCTATTTAAGGGGGCCGGCCATAGACTCCGCTCCTCCTTCTTGTCCTATAAATACTGGACTATTCCTCAACATTTTTCTCACCTTTTGCACTCATTCTTTCTGCTCAAAACAGCCCACATATCCTCTCTAAAATCCTTTGATCATTTAATCATTTAGCTTTGTTTCCAAGTGATCCAAGCTTAATTTCTCAAGTGCAAGAGAAGAATACTCTCATCATCAAGTGAAGAAGTATTACACCTTAGTGTGAATAGCAAACTTGTTGTATTCATATCTTGTAGTTGTGTGTAGTAGCTAGATCTTGGTGATCTTTACTAGTAGTGTTATAAAGTTGTGATATAAGTAGTGTGGTTAAGTGAAGTTGTAAAGTTGTGAAGAAGTGGTGAAGTCGTGAAGAAGTTATGAAGTCGTGAAGAAGTTGTGAAGTTGTGAAGTCGTGAACTAGTTGTAAAGTTGTGTTGTGATAGATTGGTTCTAGCTAAGATTAAAACTCGACATCTAGCTTAGTGTTTGTGAAAAGGTGTGAAGTTTGTGAAGCAGTAGTGAGTAGTAACAAGTCGAGAAGTTGTGTGTTTGAGATTGGTTTTCTAGCTAAGATTAGAACTCGACATTTAGCTTTGTGTCATAAATCGGTGTAAGCAACGTTGTGTACGGTTTTCTCCGCCATAAGGGAGTTTGTTGACATAGTGAAGAAAACTCTCGAGTTTGGTGCTCGGGGAGTAGAGTAGGGCGAAGAGGTGCAAAATCGTTACGAGTAACCACTAAAACTCTCGCGTTGTGGGTTGATTGTTCTTACTCTTATCTCTTGTTTACTTAACATTACAATAAACTTAAAAACTGTTCATGATTGTGCAAGCGTTGAATTCACAAAAAGTCGAATCTAAGTTTTACAAACATACATAAACCTTAAATTAAAAAGCGGTAAAACTATTCAACCCCCCTTCTAGTTTTCCATATATGTTAATTCTATTCTATGTTAAACCTATGCTAAACCTATGTTAATTCTAATTCTAACGGATAAAGGGGGTTTTCAGCCTGAGAGAATGGCACAGGTTTGTGGTGACTTAGGTCTACTTAAGACAAAATAACACATGCAAGCAGACATTCAAAAGATAGAAGAGGTGTCTAACAAAATATAAGAAAACTATATTAACCATGATTAATCCAATTAGAACGTTGGTTTGTTTATTTAGTTCAATGAATACTTATCTCAAAGCGGCATATCATTCTTAAGACTTAGGCGTTACTTCTTCCAAAGACCTAGACACATAGAATTCTATCACAATTAAACGCATCCGCATAAAGCATCCTATTTGCTGATTATAATCTATATTAGGGGTTAAATCAATGATGATCTTGTTAAACCCTAGCTCATAGAGACTTTACCCACTTACTGCTTAATGGCAATTTATATACTAGTAGTCCACTGGCCATGTCTTTACCAATTGATTAAGAACGTACTCGTTGATCCCAAGAGTCACATGCCGGTCTAACTATGCTCACTAATCTAAAGGCGAAGATAGGTCATTATTTATGATCCTATTGGTCTAGATATGTAAATCACTATATGGAGAGCCATCCCAGCATCTAGCTAATGTGGTCGATATAACTAGATCCAGTTGAATGATAGGTCGCATACAAAAGCACGTAAACAAGTATAAATTGATAAACATAAACAAGCAATCAACGATAAATTAAGCATTCGAGATAAATAAACCAAACATTCAAATCTTCATAATAATGGCTAATACCTAAGGGTATTAGCCCTCAAACGTCATAATCAATACAAGAGTAATAATCCAACCAAGATAAACTAACCGAGTTAAACAAATGATTCCAAAAATCGAACGATTACTAAAGTATAGGATATTACAAAGTGTTTCCTGGCTTGATCTCTTCTGCTCTTTTTGTCTTCTGAAAATCGAATTTTGTGGTTAAGGTATCGAAAATATGATCAAGCACACTGAAAACCCGTTTTTAGGTTTTCTATTTATATGGTCTGGAATTTGGTCGATACGGGGTATCGAAAGTCTTGGATACGGCGTATCGGGGGTTTCTTAGAGTAGGGACCACGTTCATATCTTCCAGAAAATTTATAATTTTAAATTGAATACGCGAAAAGGACTCCTTTCGTATACGGTGTATTGATCTTCATTCCTTCATGGTCTTTTGTGAAGTGCAGGCACATATACACCGTATCAGAGTCAGTTTCTTCCAATGTCTTTGTTTAAGCTCTAGAAATGCGTGCCTTTTGCTAAGCTTCGACAAGTACTCCCTAGTTACTAACTACCCTAAGCAATTCTCAAATACAAATAATTTAAGTAACTATTCTGCAATATTCCATACCTAAATGTGTTATTTAGCATGGGATAAATGATCTATAAAAGTGGAAGTTATTTGAATTCAAGCAAGATCAGTTCTATAATGAATAGTTCTATATTAGTTACGACATATAGTCGTCTTGTACTTGTATAATTTCTGAACATATGATATGACTAGACGATACTCGATCATTCTATTCTACATAATAAATTCCCTAGCCGACGAGTACTCTTCTTGGGGCGCTATTCTAACATCGTGCTTCTTTACTTGGGTCATCCACAAAGGACGTAAGTACCAATTAAAGTATAGGTCATCCAATTAGGATGCTTAGGTCATCCACTTAGGATGCTATGGTCATCCACTTAGGATGCTTAGGTCATCCACTTAGGATGCTACTATACAAGCCCGGGTCATCCACTTAGGATGCTTATATAGGAATTATGTATCGTGCACTTATTGGGCACGCTATATGATTATTGGTGCATTTCTTGGGCACCCTAAACTTGTCTTCGATGCTACTTGTGAGCACCTTATTCTTAATAACGATGTTCCTTGTGAACATCCTAAACATGATGCGATGCTCCTCGTGATCACCCTAAAAATGATGTGATACTCCTAGTGAGTACCCTAAACATGATGCGATACTCCTTATGAGTACCCTAAACATGATAACAATGCTCCTTGTGACCATCCTAAACATGACTATGATACCCCTTGCGAGTATCCTATACTTAACTTACTTTTGACTAAACCCGAATCAAGACATGAGAAACAATATTCGGATATTTTCGAGTCTATAAACATGATAACCTTTGGCTATATCTGAAGCTATACAACATTATACATCATGTCTATTCTATTAACAGAAACAAATCCGTTACTCACCTTTGTACTTGATTAGATTTCCGTAAGCTTTCCGTGAGCACCTAATCATGATATAATCGTACTAATACAATGAGAACTTGATAATTCATGTAGCTAACATATAATGGGTTTATACAACTTAACTTAGCCATAAAAGGTCTTATTTCATACTTAAACACTTTTTACAAAAATCCTTTTTTGTGCAGAATTTCTGCAGTCTGCTGCACTTCCCTATTTTTGACTCATTTAAACATGTATTCAAGACATGGAAATAATTTTGTTGGAAAGTAGACTCATTTACCTTTCCGAATATGTAAGGCACGCCCCAACGAAGCTACGGTTACTTTTCTATGATTTTCCAAAGTTGGTACAAATTTTTGCACACTATGCTGTCCTAATTTGGGTCATTACCAAAACGACCCAAAACTCATAATAAGCAATTCCAATATTTACCAAACTTATATCTCAGCTTATTTAACATATCTAAATGATTATTCTTCAGGCCTTAAGCCAAATTTGTTTATTTAGGTGCTAAATTAAGCTCTAGCCAAACACCCCTTTATTAATCTTAAACATTCATGACTTCTAACAAATACATGATCTCTTGCCAATCTTTTAACCATGATTCAATTACTTAATTTTTAACATGATTCTATCATAACAAAAATCATAAC
Source organism: Tanacetum coccineum (assembly GCA_026074375.1). Classification (NCBI taxonomy): domain Eukaryota; kingdom Viridiplantae; phylum Streptophyta; class Magnoliopsida; order Asterales; family Asteraceae; genus Tanacetum; species Tanacetum coccineum. Next base: position 16,373 of record BQNB010104810.1, read on the forward strand.
ATCAAATTTATATTAATTTACCAATTTAAACTAGGTTTCCATAAAACCCCAATTAAGCAAAAAAACTTTAATTTGCATAAACCCTTAATTTCAACATTACTTGAATTATGACATATACACTTACTTACCTTGATTGGGAAATGATAATAAGACTTGGAAGAGCACGCCAAATCATCTAAACATGTTTTTGATATTTTCCTTGACATGATCATGTGAAGAATTCTCGTAATGGAATGATAAGATAATTTCCCTCCTAGAGTCTCTATGACGAAACATGTATAAAAAACACACATACACGTGCATGTTTGAGGTTAAATCCTTGGATTATAAGGCTTATCTAAGCCCAAGGGTAAAGTGTAAATTTTTTGCCCATAATGAGTATTTTACACCGTTAGTCTCTGTCGTTAAGTCTTTCGTACTGTTAGTCCTTTTCATTAACTATTTTCCATAAATGATCCTTATTTCATATAAAACTTAAAGAAAAGAATTTTCTTATATTCTATAAGTAATATAATATCAAGTTAACAAAAACCATAATAACTGGGGAGTTACATTCACGAGTGGAGGGTAGTTGACTTGTGCCTCTTATAGGACATTATTAAAGAAGTAGATTCGCTTTTGAACGCTGTTTCTTTCTGCCAGCAGTACTGAACCGATGGCTTCCTAAGAGGCTTCTAGATACAGGGTAAGTGTTTCACCTGGGATCATAGCGTCAGGGTCAGTAGTTCGGTTAGTGATTTGCGGTCGTCGTAGGAGTTTTACACGAGAAGTTTACAACTCTTAGGCATTGCCCTATCGTTGTAGTTTAGAATAGGGAAGACTCTGGTTGTTTATCGTTCACCTCGAGAATAGGTGAATGGATTGGCTTGATCACGGTCCTAGCGTACAGAATTCTAAGGGTTGAGAGAAGATTATTTTTGTATTTTTATATTTTATGGAAAGCAAATAAATCATATAATTGGAGAGAGGTTTGGTTTTAGATGTTTAAACTAAATATTAACTAAGCTACTGGTGATAACAATAAGATAAAAGACTATGTTTATTTAATCAGTATTGACTGCCCTAATTGCTTTCACCTAGCGTTGTTTTCCTTGTCACACTCGTGATGATCTCTGTGTAAACTTTTTCCCTAAAGCATGAACGCATTACACGAACCCACAGCTACATATTATGCCGCTAGAGCAACGCACGATGTAAGGTAGTATGAAGACTATTACACGGCCCCTAGGAGTATACTAAGTGCATGTGAAATATATTAAGAGTGGATCAACCATATTAAGGGGCAAGGTAGTATGAAGACTATTACCCGATGGTATCCTTTCTACACAATCACGTTTCCCTAGACATATCAACAGCGATGCAGACAAAAGCTGGTTTTCTAAGACCTAACGTGCACATCCATCACAAGAAGCAACACCACTAAGATCTATATTCTAGGTTTCATACAATCATAAATAAACACAATATGAGGTTTAGCCAAGCATGTTAAAGATAAAGCAAGAACAATAAATCAAACAACACATAGACATATTGAATGATTAAGTAAACCTTACTTGATTAAAACATAAATTGGAAGAGGTACAATAGGGTTTTTAGGCCCTAAAATCATCTCCTACAGCTGCTAAACGAACTAGGGTTCGTACCCTCTTTTTATTCTAAAGTTACACACTCAAAACCCTAAATTCGGGTTTGTATATATAGGAAAAACGATGTGACGGCGTCGCGTTTTAATCGTGACGCCGTCATGAAAGAGAATATTCTAGATAATGGGTTGGGTCGTATGCTCTGACGCCGTCGTAGAATCATGTGATGTGTCTTGATCTTCGTGGTGACGGCGTCACGTTATATCTGTGACGCCGTCTCCAGCCACTATAGAGAAATTCTTGATCAATGTTGGTGTAGGTCCGTAGTCTTGTCCGTTTCTTCTCCAAATGAGCCCAAGTCACGTGTAATTCTTCCAAATGCCTTCCAAATGAGAAATACCTAAAAAGGAACGATTAAGTACCTATTTTGGGCATAAATGCACGATTTAGGGGGTTAAACGACCCCGAAAAAGTGTATAAAATGACACCTCATCAAATACCCCTACACTTAGGATTTGCTTGTCCTCAAGCAAATGGGCTTTTCTACCTAGCAATACAACTAAGGAGGGTCATTTAACATACTCTTAAACATATTCTACATACACAGCCTTATAGAAGACCCTCGTAATTAAAAGCACGATGAAGGAATTAGGAAATTAAAAAATAAAGCAGAGAAAGTATAATAACTAGCACCTCACAAAAGAGTTTGGGTATTCTCTCTTCACTCGGGTGTATAATGAATTATAACATATGGAAGGAAACGAAAACACACACTTTAACCTGTCATAGCATATAAAATTACCAATGCTTGGTAAAGGATCAACGTCCACCGCTAAGTGCAAGTATATCATTACTATCTAAGAGGTATTTATAAAGGGTGTTATTAGGGTTAGGTGTAAAAAACATTAATGGAAAACAGAAACAGAATGGGGATTCATTTAGTTGAATTTTGGGGTGGAAGGGGTAGAAGGTGGGGGATTCTAATTACTTACAACGAATACACTTTGGTTGGTTGCATAATCCAAGACACTTGTAACAAAGAACTACAAACTTACACAACTCCACAAACTCAACACACCTTAAGCTATTTACAAGCACCGATATTTACAATCTAACTAATGACCCATTTTGAGGTGGATCAAAATAACATGGAGATCATTTGACAAACATATGGGGGTATTGACTTAACTTTTCTTCCCCTATCATTCTTCCGCGAAATAAATACTACCATGAATCCCAATCGTCCCAAAACTGTATTTACAAGGAATAAGGACCTTTAGCAACCGTGACTCAAATAACTTAATTGTGTTAATCACAATAATTACTAAATCGAGTACACATATAAGGTAGGGCTAAGCTTTGGGTGTAACGATTGGTTTAAGGGTGACAATGCTCTTCATTAATAGACTTGGATTTAACCAAAAATAAGAGAAACCTTAAAAAAGGATAGGCTCTGATGGTTGTACAAGTGTATACCTGCACTAAAGGTAGTGCATGCAAGGGTGTGGGATTGTATATAATGATCGGTGTTGACCATACATGAACAATTACATGTTTAAAACATGGGTTAATCCTAATGCCTCTTATCAAGCAAATCCTAATACTTACAAGGGCGGTCGTCGGGATGACAATCACAAAATAAAGTTTTTAGAATTTTAATATGCTAACGGTACACACGAGAATCACTAAAATAACCGATACCAATGTTCCAGAAAAGGCGACAAAACCACGCATACACATCCGTAACGACGGAATAGACACACATGATTGCTCACTCCTTAACTCGAACAAGCTAAAGGTATAATATCTAAGGGCGAACCTCACATTGTGGGGGTGGAATTTTGAGGGTTTTTGTGCTAGTCATATAAATTCCTATCCATGGGACGCTAGTAATACTCGGTTTTCGTTGGTGTGTGTCATAAAAAAATTTAAATTTTGGTAAAAATCACCCTTTTATGCTATGTTTCGATATATTACCCATCTTTTTAAGGACAAAGCAAATGGCAAATGAAAGAATAGTTTCTAAGGCTTATTTTCCCCCTACACTTAAGTTGAACATTGTCCCCAATGTTCTCTAGAAGTACCCGTTAAAACAGATAAAGGGAAAAGAAAACAAGGAAAAGAAACTAGTACTCCCCTGGTTTACTCAATAATGGAGAAGAAACATGCGATAACTGGTTAAATCGTCCTCTGAGAATCATCCAATGAAACTTCCTAAGAACTTCCAAGCTTCTTCTCATCATATATACAACCAATATCAAAGACAAAAGACAACTATACCAAGCTAAAATGTTGCGGTTTAACCAATATAACAATATGAATATTAGGGGTTTGACTCGAATAGATAAGATGAAAGAATTGTTAAATTCATTAGGTTTTGCAGGTTTATATTGGAAGAATAAATATATTAAATGTCGTGCAAGTTTTATTTTCAATAATAATTAAAACTTTAAGTTTTCATAAACTGGAGCGTTTGTACGCCGTCCAGGGTTTGTGTGACACCCATCACATGGTATCGTGGTGACGGCCGTCACGTGTTAATCATGACGCCAGTCTCCACAGTCTGTGAAAACGAAATTTTTGTTGTTTTTGATGAAAAATTTTCCTCACTTGATTCCCTAAGTTAATTCCTGTATAAATGCTGTACAAAGCATGAGATTTAACAATTCAATCATATGACTCGAAACTAACGCGGATTAATCTAAAAAATTCATTTATCATGTTTGAATTTGGCTCAAAAGCCGGATAAATTCCCCTACACTTATTGTTTGCAAAATACCTTTGATTGAAATTAAGACAAAGTTAAAGACAAACAAAGCATGATTACAAGATAGTTCTAACATAATAAAACAAACTATGAAGAATAAATCACACATGACACTCCTAATATGCGGGAAATTAAATTGGGTTGCCTCTCAATAAGCACTTTTCTTTATTAATGAGTCTTGTAGCTAGACTCGAAGTCACACGTCCGTACGTGATTTCTCCTTCGTCATCCATTCTGGTGAGGTATTCAGGTCCAAGCTCTAGGCATTCTTTGTAAAATGCTAGTATCTTGCTCATTACATACTCTACTCCTCTTCTCTTGTCCTCCTCGTTCCTAAGATAGACTGATTTGGTATGCTCCTTTTCTAAGTCTGACAGTGAATCATATTGTTCTATCTTATGAGGCATCTTATAGGAAACTTCATCGGTCCTGTTAATGAATCTTAAAACTCCTTCGGGTGGGTCGTGAGTCATGTTGGATATTTTTATAAAAGGTCTCCCTAGTACCATTTGTGACAACCTAGGGTCTATGATTGAACTAATATCCTTGACAATCATGAAGTCTACGACATAGGTGAAGTTTCCTATGAAAACATGCATCCCTTTTATCCTTCTTGTGAAATTGATAATTCCTCCATTTGCATCTTCACTAGGGTCAAGTAATCTCCTCATGATCCAGTTGTACATCATTCAGGTCATGATATATAAGAGAGAGTGAGTCGATGTCATCTTTTTTTCGATATGTACGGTGTTAAATATTGCACGGGATCATAAGGTTGTAGGAGGCACCTTCTGTGGATGATAGGGTTTCTAAGAAATATTGAAAGGATTGGACCACTCATTAGGTACCTATGATAGGTTAGTTCATTCCTAGTCGGGAAAGTATCGAAGTACTCCACTACTGTTTCTTCCGTCGTTGCCCCTTCTCCTTCATTGGGATCCTCATTTTGGGGTTCATCATCATCTCGTATGATCTTGATGAACATCACTTCTCCATCATCCTCCTTAGAGCAGATAAATTTTGTATTGGAGGATTGGGGAACCAACCCGAGCGATTGAAGCATCAAATTTAGCTTTCGTACCTATTCTGTGGTGATAGAAGCTAATGGATCAGGTTGTAGGTATGGGATAGAGTTGGTGTCTCCGAGGTTGTCTTCTTCTTGCTCGACTTTCGGCTTATTAACTTGGGATTCATCGGGCTGCTTGGGGTGGATTGTGATGGCGTTGATTGAACTATGGATTTGTGTTGAGCATTGCGGGTCCATTATTGGGTAAGAACGAGTAGACGAAACAGGATAGGTCCCCAGTTTTAGGTTCTTAACCGTATCACTATGTAATTTTCCCACTATTTGATCGGTGATGGCTTTCAACACAATATCTGTTTTGTTGGTCATCTCACCTTGTTGTCGTTTGAAATCGGCTTCAAACTTGGACAGTCTAGCATCTTGAGATTCCATGAACTCAGAAACTAGACCTTCTATATTTGATTGATTGCTAAAACTTTGAGGATGGTTGTTGAAGGATTGGTTCAGGATCGAACTGTTGGGTTGGAACTGGTTAGGTGGGTTTGAAAAATTATTTTGAGAATTTTGAGTTTGTTTCTACCTAAGGTTCGGGTGACTTTTCCATGACAGATTATAGGTGTCACCAAGATTATTTTGCTCGGGATTAAAGGTATACCACTTACCTCCCACTTCATCGGTACGCGAGGATGCATACTCAACAAATGCTTGTTCGGGGTTTTCCATGCAATTCTGAGTGTCGTGGGGACCACTGCAGATTTCACATGGGGTAGTGATTTTGTTTACTTGGGTAGGTTTCACTTGAGTAAGTTGTGTCGGAGCAAGATGAGCTTTCATCAAGCGTTGGACTTGATTTTCGAGCTCGATTAGACGGCGGTCGGATGTACTCGGGACATCTTAAGGCAAAGCGATTGCCTTGGCCGGCTTCGCGAAATCCATTAGGTCGTTCCAACTTTCATTGTCATAGAGGGCGAGGTCCTCTAATAATGCCCATGATTCTTCGGCGTTTAGGTTACGAAGCTTACCACCGGCCGATTGGTCAATGGTTCGTCTTGTGACGTGATTGACATGGTCATAAAAATTTAGATTTGAAGCCAAAGTTCGATGCCATGATGAGGGACTTTTTGTAATAAGTCCTTGAAACGAGTCCATGCTTCAGATAAAGATTCTTCATGATGTTGTTGGAACATCATGATATCGTTGCGGAGTTTTGTGGTCCTTCCTGTTGGAAAGAATTGAGCAAGGAAATGAGTAGTAAGATCCTCCCATGTGGTGATGGATCCTGCTGGAAGACGTTCAAGCCAATTTCTAGCTTGATTGCGAAGGAAAAATTAAAATAAACGCAAGCGCGTTCTTTCCCTATTTGCACCGTCAAGATCAAGTGAGTCCACAAGTTTTAGAAAATCCTTAAAGTGTTGGTTTGGATCCTCAGACCGAAGTCTGTGGAATGAACATTCGTTTTGCACCAATCGGATGGTGTCGGATCGAAGAGGTACCACGTTGTTCCTTACGGGGAGCTCAATGGTATTCCTGTAGCCCTCATGGTAGGTTTGGAGTAGTCTCCAAGAGTACAGATAGGATTCTCGTCTCCCATGGAGGTTGACGAGAATGGGTTACGAAACAGATAACACAAAGAAAAAATAGACTACAAGAAAGCTAATATGCTGAATTAAAGTCTCACTTGAAAGGATTCGAGTATATAGAACTAAGTTAAACTATGATCAAAACCTTACTATTCCCCAGCAGCGATGCCAAAAACTTAATGTGCGGGGTGTGTGAGACTTCACACAAAAAGTTTTACAAACCCCTAGGCAGTGTACCTAATCGTTGCAGTGTAGTATAGGCAAGACTCGGGGGGTTGTTATCGTTCTCTAAGGGAATAGGTTAGGAAGGCTTGAACACGGTCCAACAGAATTCTAAGGGTTGAGAGGAGATTATTTTTGTGTTTTTATATTTTATGAAAGCAGGTAAAATCATATGTTTGAGAGGTGGG